>VYZQ01007756.1:51641-73053 GCA_013400655.1 Mystacornis crossleyi | reverse complement strand
TTTTCTTCATTCATGTGAAGTTTCTGATAGTATAAACTCCGTGTTTTTGTTGGGTTTTTTTCAAACTTAGCTATTAACAAGAAGTTAAATGCCTGGCAGGGGTGAGCAGCTCTGCTGCTCAGTCTCGCATGTAAGCCAGCTATGTAAGGGGCTTGTTCTTCCAGCACTGCATTTCATTCCAGAGGTGTGTTGTGTTAGGGGAATGTGCCTGTTCCGTGATGATCATTTCCCCTCATCCTTTGCTGTCACAGAATTTTCTCTTTGACATCTTCAGGTACTTGTGGCCACACAGCCTCGTCTTTCCTCCTCATCTAGATTGACCTGTCACTTACAAAACCACCGCATAACTAAATACACCACTCGCAGGTTTCATTTGTTGTGTTGGTCACTGAATTGTCTTTAAAACTTCAAAAGTGTCTTGTAAGCTCAAAAAGTCTTAAGATTTTCTTGACCATGTTTTGACATTGGTGTTTGTTTGTAGGGGTTTTTGATGCTGCTGTTCACTCTTCTGCTTTTTGGTTAGAAGCTCTTTTTAGCATCTCATGCACATGAAGTAGTTTATGTGATGATTGTTTCTGTCAGTTTATCTGTCAGATTGTTTCCAGAATCATCCCCTGTAGTGTCTGGTGCTATGAGAATTTGAGTGATAGTAAACAAATTTACAGACAGTAGATGGGCAAAGAGTATTTTTAATTGCTTAGGTTGATTGTTTAGTTTGGTTGTATGACTGTGGCAGAAATTTGAAAGTTCCTTTTTTTGCTGTTGATTTTTCATAATCCACTGTTTTCTGTGTAAGACTACAGAGGAGACTGAATGAACATGAAGACTTTGGGTCTCTCATGAAGGAGAAGATTGCTTTGCTTTGTCTTGTTGACTCATTTAGGTGAAATTCCATAATGGAACCATTGTAGAACCAGAGTTTTCCAACTCATTTCAGTGATTTTTTTGGATCACCAGCATAGGAAGCATCCAAACCTCAGTGCATAGCCATGAATTAATCTGTCAATTACGTAGGTCCACGTCAGGAAACATTCCGTGCAAATTTGGAAGTGGAATAATGAAACAAGCCTTGGGACATTGGTTCTGTTCCCTCTGTATTTAGCTAATCTCATATTTAGATAGATTTTTATCAATTTAGTCCACATACTTGTACAGGCAATAAACATAGAGAAAGTTCATAGTGGAACCCCAAACCTTTGCAGTCAAGAATCTGTGTATCTGCATTTTTGGGATGAGAGGCACTGCAGGGGCTGGGAGTAGTGAGAGTCAATAGATGTTTATTTGCATCGCCTGGTAAACACTTTGTCAGGAATCAGGGATTTCAGGGTGTTTAGGAATAGTCACTTTTTCCATTGAGGGAAGTGTTTACCAATGGTGATAAACAGAAAACATTTTTAGTATAGGGAATACTATAAACTTGTTGCTGTGCATATATTGTACATGGCTGATATTCAGAAAGCTTTACTTGGAGCATAAAAGTATTTCATATATTTGAGACTATCTTGATTTTTTTTTTTTTTTTAATCGGGGTGTTGGTTTTAATATTCTAAGTGGAGGTGATTGCATGTAAAGAATAGTGAAAAATAATTTTATGTACCTTAACAGTTTAAAAAGCAGTAAACTGATAATTATTATGTATTTAATTAGCATGTGCATTTCATAAAGGTTATGGCATCATACGCAGCATTCTGGCTATTTAGCCAAATCTTGATTTATTCTTGCAGAACTCAGAAAAGACTGAAAATGTGATGAAGGGCAAACCACCAAGTCCCTGTATTTGTGAGAACTGCACAAGCCCAAATGGTGGTTGGTGGCTGGAAGCCCCATGCACTTGGCTTTTCTGGGAACTGCTTTGCACTCTCTGAACAGGAATGGCCATTGGTGGGCTATTTATGACTCTGGTTTTGGTGGAAAATTTGGCCTTGTGTGTCATTTAGACTTTGTGACACGTGTAGCCTCCCAGGGCCTAATGACTTGTCTGCAGATGGGCTGTTATTTATTACAGTCATGTAGAATAAAATTGATTGTCTTCTAAAATTAATTTTTCATTTGCCTCCAGCTCTGCTTTAATAGAGGACACACAGTTGCCTGTTTGCAGAAATACTGTTTAATCACATTAATATCTCAGCCCCCCAGGCTGGTGAAGATAATTGTACAAACGAACAGCAAAATCTGTATCTTTAACTTCTTTTTATGATTAAATTATGCAAATGACTTATCTCCTGCCCTTCCAAGCACTAATCATCTAATTAGGAATGATGTGTTAAAGGGATGGTTTTGAATCAGGAGAAGGGGAGAACGGAGGAAGCAGAAAATGGGACCTGACAATGAAACTGCTGAAAGTACTATAGTGGTACAAGATAAATTTGTGTATGTGTTCAGAAAGCAATAATAAAGGCTTGCTGTGCTATTTCTAGTCCTGTTTTAGTGCTGTGTTTCATAAGAGGATAATTCTTCTGTCTGATCTTTGCCCATAATTTTTCATATTAACTTTAAATTCAATACTGTTATTGTTGTTATTAACTTAGTACTTTCTCTTCCAGTTCTCATAAACAGTGAGTGCAAGCGTCTCTGCATTTGGCTTTAGTAATAGAATGGTTTGAAAGACAGAATATGTTTATTTGTAGATTGTTTTTTATCAAAGTGCTTGTCATTGCACTCGTAGGTGTCCTGAGCCTGTTAAATACTTCACATGTCTCAGTCTCTCTTTTTTGAATACTTAACTGGTGGCTAAAAAAACTAACAGCTTTGCCTTTTAATATGAAAATGCAAGTGTCCACGTAAAGAGGGTGCTCATCTCTTCGGAGTCCTGTGCCTAGTTTGTGGAGTTTCCCTTTGAGTGAAAGCCTTGAAAATTAGGTATTTAGGCGATCATAAATTTATATTTTAAGCATATATATATATGAAATAATCATGCCTTGACCTCTCCAAGAGCTTACAGCCCAGTTTTCTGTGTTTCTTTTTCCTGTTGCTTAAGCAAATTCTGTTTTTTGTAAGTCAGGCCTTTATAAGCAGATCCTCCTGCTTAAGGCACATTCCCACATTGGGTCCAAACTATCGGTGTGTTCCTACTCCTGACAAAGGTACAACAAACCAACTCACACCAGGTGATAGCCCTGAGAGCTTGGTCATGTATTTGTTTTTGTTTTCCCTTTACTCAATTATTGCTGTACTTTCCATACGTGACTGAAGTGCAGTTCACCAATAAAATAATACTCTGGAGACTAACTGAAATTTCAGGTATTCCTCTATGAGAAGTGATTAATTCCTTTATAAATATGTGAGAGTATTCGTGCATGAGAATATATGGATTCATAGGGTGATATATGTATATAACCAGTACCTTCCACACTCCCTGAGACATCTTCCAGCATCTGCCTCATTCACTGAGGAACCTCAGCTTCCCTTCCTGTGTGTGGGGCTTGTGCCCCTGTGTCTGTCAGGCACAGCTTTGCTGATAACAGTCTGAGGAGCTTATCTTCCCCAGGAAGGTGTGAAGCACTTGTTCGGAGGTAGGTATCCCCCAAGAGAAGCCAAAAGCAACGATGTCAAAGTATCTTTTTGTTAGTGCTTAGCTGGATGTCACAGGGATTTAAGAAGGCTGAAAAACCTCACACAAATGAATTTTGAAAAATTAAAATGCTGACTGGGACAGATAACCTGGCTTTTCTATGTTGTGTTTGGATGACTCAACATAAAGGATGCAAGTTCTGACACCACTTCCATTTGTCTGACACAGATGTAAATTGCTGGTGGAATGTTTTCATAAACAGTCCATGGATGGGGAGGCCGTGGTTTTTTTCTGTACCTTCCAGCAATAGGATTGAATTAAATCAGTTCACATCTATTTTTGTGTGTATTTTCGTCATTATCCCCCCAAATTCTTCTCAAAAGGGAAGATGAGACCACCTTGTTGAAGAGGTCTTGCACAAAGTATTTGTGCTGGAATATTTGTGTAAGTAATTACGGTACACAAGGTCTAAATATATTTTGTAAGAATTATAGGAGACTTAAGAACCTAGGATTTCTCACTGGATTAGAAGGTTCTGGGATCCGTCAGAGATTTAAATCGCTGTGAGGGCTTTGAGCAGAACTATGCTTCTTTGGGTAGGAGATCTATGATAATTAAGGAGCAAACAATCCCAGGCTACTTTCTTTTGTTTCTTTTAGATTGGCTGGATCCAGATACTCACCACAAGAAGAGATAAAAATAGAGGCTTTGTACTTAGGCTGATAGTGTGTGATAAGTCAATGGAGGGAGTGCTGGACAGCATCCAGCTGCCATTCTTTAGGTGGCTGAATTTCCTAAGCCTGATGGCTTTTGGCCGAGGTGTTTCAGTCTGTGGGACAGTGGTACTGAGGTCAGGATGTCTGAGATGGGCACCTGAGAGACCATTTGTAGATGGTTTTAGCATCAACAAGGAATCTGAAAGTCCTTGTGGTCCGTCGCCTGCGTTTCCCAGCTCTGAGGCGGAGGCAGATCGGAAGAAGGTGATGTGCAGTAAGGACCTGGATATCTTTTTCTTTTCTGTGTCTGCACGTGCTCAGGGCTTTATCTTACCCAGCTGCTCATTCAGATGTTTTTCTTATGTCTCCACTGGGCAGTTTGCACTGAGTAACGATATGTGACAACAGCTGATAGATGGTGAATTGTTTTATGAATTAAGTTGGTCTTGTAAGGAGTTGAACAGGAAAGAATTCTTCTATGACTTCACAATTACTAGGTTCAGTAGAGGAGCCATCTCATGACTTTTCTTGGTGTTCAGAAAGTATTAAGTCATTTAAGTTTACTCCCATGGGTTCCTCCTCTTGGTGGTTGGAGTGCTGGACTTGCATAGAGTGACCAGTTCTCTGTGCTGAGATAAATGATGGTTGCTAAAATACCCAGCAGCCTTTCTTAACGCAGTCAAAGTGTGACATCTCTTAAATGTGAGAGAATTTAAGCCAATCTTGACCTCTCTGATTACCACCCATGCAGGGCACAGTGAGAGAAGTGGAGATGAGTGTTTCAATTATTCTCATACCTTACTGGTCTTGTACTTTATGAAGGAAAGGATTATACCCGAGTAAACAGCAGGAAAGTTAATACCTACTACTTTTTTCCTTCTTCTTTTGTTGTGACTTTTCTTTCTCTTATAATAATTCAAGGAAAAGGCTATTTCAGTATTAATCAACTTTAACATTAAAACAATTATTGCACAGAACACTAAACTCTTATGCCATTCCTCTAGCATGATCTTAAAGCAAATTCCTGTATCAGTGGTAATGTCTAGGCCAACTCTGACATTTAGGAGCAATGAGAGTTCTTTAAGAGAATGGTCATAGCTATTGATTTGTCTGCTAATTTCAACTTAATTTAGTCTAGAAATCCAAATGAATTCCTTTCTGTGGTCTTACTGTGGGTTGGGGTAATTGAATATTTTTGAAGAAACACATAATCCTGTCATTGGGCTGAGGTTTTGGCAAATACTGAGAAAGAGAGCATTTAAAGTATTCAAGGCTGCAGACTGTCAGTGTACATTATGTGATGCACAGTTTCTGGAATTATGGGTAATATGGAATAAAGCTGTGTTGGTCAAGCTTCCTTGACTTCCCAAGAATAATGTGAAGATCTTTCTTCACCCATATGGTCGAAATTCCAGTTTGATAAACAGAAAGCAATAGTCTCTTTTCCATGGCAGTAGGGTGCCCACTGCTCCATCTCTTTTTCTGAGCCTAGTAGTGCCTGAGCGTGACATGACACACTGAGCATATTTGTGTGGTCAGTTTAATATATTCCCATAGCTCTGCAATTTCTTAAAAGTTATAATCTTTGATCTTGGTTTTTCAGGAATTGCTGAGCTTGTACTTTTGATGACTCACAAACATTAGAGAGGTCAGCTTTCTTCATGGTCCTGTGATTAGCTGTCCATGACTCAGTGTTGTTCAAGCTGGAATATGCAATGGTTTTCAAACTGCATCTGTATGAAAGTGTTGTGGGAAAGTGTGTGGAAAAACCAGTGGAAATACTGGGAGGATGCACATCCCCCTTTAAACTCTGGAGGCTGTACATAGGTTACCCTTGGAGTGTACATTCTGCCAGAGTAATCTCTCTTGATCGTATTCATATTCTGCATGTTTTAAGAGTCAGAAGTAAGCAGTCATTAAAACAATTAGTGATGCATAAGAAGGTGAAGTTGGGATTTCAGGGCTGTACAGATACGTGGGTTAATGCTTCTCTAGGAATTGTTCTGGTTTCTGCAGTCTCTGGTGTTGACAAATCCTTGTTGCCAGTCAGCTACCATGGGAAGCAGGACTTGGGAAGGGTTAATCTTACATTTTTCAAGTGGATTCCTTGGCCAGTTTTGGAGTTGGTCTGTTTCTGTATGTGCAGAAGATATTTAGTATTGTTATTAGTATCTTAGGACATTAATGTCTGATTTTGGCAGTGGACAGAGCAGTAGTTCGGGGGTAGTGAGGGTGCCTAAACTGCATCCCCCTTTATGAAGCGTGCTGCTAACACGTGTCTTCACTTGGCTGCTAAGCTCCAAGCTTTTGCCAGCACATCAATTCTGGATCCATTTAAATATAAACAGATTGCCTGAGGGCTCTTTATGTAGTTACTTCTACTCAGAAAATACTAATATTAGATGTACCACAACTGGATCTTGTCTCTTTACCTTTGAGATCAGACTCGTGTCTCTAAACCTGTACAGGCAGCCTGCTTGTAAAATTGCATATCTGAATAGCTAGCAAGGATAAACGTTACCTGTTCTGGCATTTCTTAGCGTGGGGCAGCATGGTGCCTAACAAGGGGTTCTTGGAAATTATGTGGAAAAGTCTGTGGGGCAGACAGGAAGCAGTGGTGTGTGACTCTAGACAAGTGGCACTTTCATCTTGGAAGCTGGGGGGAGAAAAGTGAAGAAGCAATGGGAGCAAAGGTATTCAGAGCATTGACAATGTGATTTTTTTTTTTTTTTAACCTCCCAACACTGAAAAATTCTTATTTGATGGCATAATATATTCACCTTGGGTAAGCAATTAAAGGTAATTAAAAAAACCAAACCAGACAACCACTCTGTGTGTGAATGCATAATATGTAATATACACGTAATAATCTAGAAAAGTAAAGTGTGTATTCCATAGTGCAGTTATTTTGAGCTGGAAGGTTGCTCAGATCCCAGTTTAGGTGTTAAAAATTGATTTTCAGGAATGGAGTAATTTTTTATGTGGCAAAATATAAACTTTAAAGGGAAGAGCCCTTCCCTGTAGGATGTTTTAAATAAATTTTCTTATAACTTACTTTCCTGAAGACAGTTGGAGAGACTAAGTCATGAGTATCGGTAATATGAAAAGAACACATTCCAAAACTCCTTTGAGTACAGCAGCTGCCCCAGAAGACTGTGGGAATCATTTCTGTAGACTGAACAGCCTTGGGTTGTTCCAGAGCTGGTCAGGCTCCATTCCTGGTTGGAGCCCCTGGACACAGGAGGAATGGGTTTGGCTTTCCTTGAATCCATCTCACCTGATGCTGTGAAATGAGACTCATGGATCTTCTTTTAAGATTTGCAGAACTGAAGTTGCATTTGATTCTGGAAATCAAAACATTTTTTAAGAGGTGAAAATTCCCAGAAATGTTTTATGCCTAGACAATGATGTGGTATGGATTTTTGCATGAGAAATTATTATTTTTTTTATTTCTTTTTTCTATATATGCATTCTGTTTGTTCTGTATATGTATAACTCAAACTAAATTCTGGAAAAGAATGTTCATTAATCATAACTAAGTTTTATTTGCATTTCTATGGCACTTAGTGTTCTGGTAATCTCAGGAATTCCCCAAGGTGTTAATTCTCCCTGGCGACTGGGTTTTAAACTGGTCCAGTATTTTATGAATCTCAGGTCTTGATTTGCAGGTGAAAAGAGCTTGAAGAGCAGATATATCCCCAGGGCTCCTGAAATTCTCTTGGTTACTGGGACAAGATGAGTATTTCAGTGGCTGGTTTGGAAAACTTCAGCCAGAGTCACTCAGGGTCAAAGGAAAGTTGGACACATCCGGGAAGCCAAACCTAGAGAGGCAGCTCTTCCTCATACCCTGAAAATACAGCGGTGTGGAAGCTGCAGCTTTACAGAACTCTGTAATAGTAACTCTATTTTATTATGAGGTGAAGGTGAAAAATACTTTACAGATTTTCCCTTTTATGTTTTCATCATAACAACAGCCTTAAATTTTGCTATAGGAAAAAAAAAATGAGGCTTTTTATCTCTTTATTCTCCTTGTACCAACAGTCTGTAGCTGGGGGTTTCTTCTTTTTCAGCCCCTGTTACACTTAAGAATCAAAGTGGGAAGTATAAAAGATTGATAAATTCTGTCTCTGGATCTTTGTCCTGAATTAATTTATCTTTTCAAACATTCATATGCAAACTCAACTGGAATTAAGATGAAAAAATCCAAACAAGTTGAGCTTGTCACATCTGTGGTTACGTAAAAATAGGACTTTACTTCATGATAAGACAGCAACAAATTCCTGGTTTTTTCCTAGAACAGGCAGATCATCTTTCTCAGTATAGTCTGATGTTATCATTTATAGTTCTATGAATATCCCATATAATTTGCACTTTGCAGATAATGTAGACTTCTGAAGATTTTCATCCTGGAATTTGTATGTTGTTTTTGTGGTAAGAAGCAGAGAAATAGGGAACAACCCTCTCATCATTTATGTATCATGACCCAGCATCTCGGAGCCTTGGGCTATTATTTCAAAATCCAATATATTCAAACTTTGGCCTCAGAGAGCAGTAGGATCAGTACACAAGAACAATAGAGTGATAAATATAGATTTTTCATTAAGGAAAAGACTATATCCTGTCATTTTTGAATCAGTGTTGGAAGGAGGATCTGAGAATTCATAGCCTCCTGTAGGCTCGGGCGTTATTTTTGTTCCGAAAAAGGCCTTTCACCAGCCTTTTCCCGCTGCTGTGAGCGAGGCGCCGCTGACACGCAGAGATCAAATTTTAATACATGCTAAAGGAGGGATCCGCTAACACTGTGACAGTAATTTAATGCGAGTCGGTTTTGAGCCGCGCGTAATGAGCGGCGAGACGCGGGCCCCGCTCGCCGCGGGGCCGGGGGTGCGGGCCGGGCGCAGGGCCTCGGCCCGGGGAGCTGCGCTGTGGGAGCTGGGCCGCCGCTCCCCCCGCACGAGAAACTCGCGTTTCTACTCACATCGTACGCGGTGTCGTTCTCTGAAGCGCAGAAAGCCCGGGTTTCTAGGACAAAAGTTGGGCTCCTGGATGGGTGGCATATGCTTTTAGGCATCTCCTGGATGAGTGTCCATATGTACGTGGAAGCACACCGCCCCCACGGAGGAGGGGGATCTGCTGGAGTCCTAGAAATTGCTGAACTCCTCAGAGCTGCTAACACATGTTATGTTCTGGGAGGCTTTCCGATTCTAGGAATGCTTTTACTTTTCATTTGAACAGATTTTCACTCAATTTCCTTAAATAGAGCAGCTGTGATAGTGTACAAACAGTCAAAATTTATGCTGAAAAGTAATTCTTGTGCTGTTTGTTTCATTCTCAAGGAAACAATTTATGTTCTCATTTTGAACCCAACAGTCTGATGCTTGTTACTGGAGGGTGCACCAAACAGTGAAAAGTTTTGGTTTGTGCAGTAAATTTAAGAAACCTGCGGTTTTTGCTGGGCTCAGCTGCCCCAAAAGCATCGGGACCTCATCTGTGCCTATGTGTGTACCTGCTTAACCACATGCACTTCAGATTCGAATGTAGACAACAATGGGGAGGGCTTGGGGGTCACGTTGTATGTATGTGGAGATTATATATTGCTGTTGTACCTCTTGGAAGCTTACAGAGGAGACCTGTGTTTGATTTGGTGGGAGGGAGGGCGGAGGTGCAATGATAAATTATGGCCTTGCTTTCCAAGTCCTGACAGGGAGATGCTTTATTCTGTATTGTTATCAATGAGAAAATAAAATTACAAAAATAATATTATTTCAAAAGTTTTCTGCTTGCTTTTAGCTGACAGGTCTCAAAGTGGATATAGCTTTTTCCACCTGCAATCAAATGTAATAAACCATCTTCACTGCAGAAGTCAAATTCCTGGAAAAAAAGAAGTTGGAAGCTCACACTTACACCATAAAACCTTGTTTATTGCGCCCATCAGTCTTGGAAGATATGCCCCACAATGGGGTTTGGTAAAGCCATTACAAGGTGCCGTATGAGTTCCATTTGCCTACAGTAAATAGAATGTCAGAAGTGTCAGGGGGAAATAAATATCGGGCTGGTTAAAAGGGAGCAGAGATGGCTCAAAGCATCATTGAGAGGATTGATTTATCTGGCATGCTGTAATGACTGCAGATGTGGATCTGTTATTCTAGATGAGCAATGAATTTGATGAGCTGATAACACAGGGCCAGAGAGGCCTGGTTTTAATTACTGATGAGGAATTTATTTGTGAAGCACTGTGATTTACTGAGGGTTTGTTCTGTTATTGACAGGTGACCTTGGGGCTTTTCTCTTTTGATGAATAAAAAAAGCGGCATTTTTTTAAAGGAAAACTGTTTTATCAGTGCTGTGAATACAGCGAGGTCATTTTAGATAGAGTATTGTCTTTCAAACCATCTTTATATATAATTATTTTTTGCAGCAGTTGTTAATTGCCTCTCTCATTGAGATTGTTGTGTATGCTACACTTGCTACTTGAGAGACACTAATTCTGGTGCAGATTGTTGCTAGCAAGAATATGTTGAGCAGAACTTTGTGGTAGAGATCTTAAAGCAAATAACAAAAAGTCAAATTAACCAAGTGTATATTGCTGGGTTGTTCAGCTTTTCAGCTGCAGATCTTATCCTGCATGTATTAATTCTACTGTTCTGATTTTCCTTACAGACCACCAAGGGGAAAAAATATAAAGAACTAAAAGGCTTTTTGTTTGTTTATCTGTCTGCTTGGGTTTATTTTTTTAGTAAACGTATTGTCTTAATTATTTTAGGCAGCCATTTGTTTTAAGTTGTGTTCATCAGGATACACTCTTTTGTTAGGCAAAAAGTTACTGACATACCTGTTATTTTTATACCCTTACTTTATTCTATGGGAGAAAATGAAGTATAGTTTTCTTTTTGATCTCTGCATACAATGGGAACTTTACTTTTGGCTTCTGTGCGTATGCTCTTAGTTCTGTGCTGCATTTGCAAATTAACATCAGGATAAATCAAAGTGCTTTCTGTCTGAACTCTGTGCAGGTACTGTAGATGTTTTCCAGTTTGCAGATGCTGTTGGCTCTTAATTAAGTTTTTTTTTAACAAAGCAGGAATTCATTTGGACTCAGCATTTTGTAGATGATATCTTGATGAATTTATCTGTGATTTTGGACGTGGAAGAAGGGTGAGAAGAATTAGGAAAAAAGAGAAGAATGCTGCTTCATTTTTCACATGAAGACGTAACTTTTGGAGATATTAGAGAAGAGAAGGGAACAAAGATCACTTGATGAAATGCAGAATAACAAAACCCAAACCAAACCCACCCAAACCCCCTTTGAAGCAAACACCTCCCCTTTTCCCCTGCCCTATATTGCAGTTTTGTTCCCTTGCTTTCCCTTGCTTTTTCTGTGGGATTTTCCATGGAAAGGGAGCAGTTAGCTAATCATGAATAACATGTATCTTATTATAAACACTCCGTGTTTAGCTCTAGGGATAGTATTTCAATTAAATGCATCTGACAATTTTAGGTCTACTCATGACTTAAATACTGCAATTAAGCAAACTGCAGTTAATAAGAGTATTAAAAAGTGTTCTGTTTTACAGATTTACTGGTTTTAGGTCTTTCTTGGTAAAACTGATGTGTTTTTTAAACCAATTAAGTATATTTCACCCATGAAGATGAATATTTCCTTAAGTAACAACAAAAATCTGTCTCACTTTTTTTGTGGGACTCAGTTCAGAATATTATGTGGGACTTCTCTGATATAAATGAAGTGAAGAGAGATCAATTGAGTGAGTTTTCAGCAAGGGTTTGGGTATTTTTGTGCAATAATTGCCAGCCCAAATTTTGGTCTGGTAGGTGACCTGCAGCTGCTGAGGTTGCTTGATTTTTGTCATTGATTACAGCAGGAGATGGCTGCAGGCCACAATTCAAAGCAATTGCAATGCTATTTATAAAATTGGGGTTTTTTTAAAATCACTTCTTACGTAGCATCTTAACATGCACAATAAATATAACAGAATTAACAGACTTAGAAGTTTTTATAGCTTCTGTGGGACTGGGCTGAACTTGGAAACAATGCTCCAGAAGACACATTCCTTATTGCTGCTTTCCCAAGTGCCAATCTGTGTTTTGTGTCACTGTAAGTAGCAAGGATGGAAGGGACAAATAAGCTGTTTGTTTAGAACAGGGTTTACTTTTTTTTTCCTCCCTCATGGATAATTAATGTAGTTCTTATTTTAAGGTTACAGTCTGCTGCTGAATTGCTTCTTGCTCTTGTGGGAAGGTTCTGTGGTAGTTACGTGCGTGAAAATAATTTCTTGTACAAAATTTGCATTATAAATTAGCTGTGATTTTTCCTAATTTCATGCCCTTCTGTGAAAACCATTTTACTCTGCGTATCCTGTGATTCCAAGCTGCTGGTATGAGGGAGTTGGTGCCTTAACTCCGCTTTCATCCCTGCGTGGCCACTTTGTGATTAGTGTTTAATGCCTCCAGCTTCATTGTCTGGATTTACTGATGCCGTCGGGAAGGAGTGAAACTTGTGAATTCCAGCCCGCTACAGGGAGCTGTGTTTGGAGAGGGAAGTGCAGCCTTGGGTCTGCCCTGGAGTGGCTGTGTGGGGAGTGCTGGGTTTTAATTCCTGCCTGTGCTGCTGCTTGGCACTGAAAGCTGGTGGCAGCCCTGAGCTGCCCGTGCTGCCCTGGGCTCTGGAAGGGGACGCTGTACCTGTGCCCCTGGAGCTGTAGGGATGGAGAGGCATCCACTGAGTGCTCTGTTCCTGGGCTGTGCAGCAATACCCAAACTCACCTACCTGAATTGCCTCTGCTGCAGCTGCATGGCGACGTGCAGCATGCAGCAGATGCAGCAGAGGGCCTGTGAGGCAGATGATCAAAGTTGTGTGGAATATGAATATCTCTGTAGCAAAACCATACTTCAGGACAGCCTGTAAATAGACATCAAGGCTCTATTATGAACTGTAATTTTTTTCCAAAAATTTTTTTTTTGCTGTTTGAGCGTGTAGAACGTTGTATCTTGTTAGATGATTTTTCTAGTGTTTTTATGCAATCGCATACCTGTGTGTATCTATATAAATACCTGCTAAAAGCAGTCTAGAGATGTAAAAGGTTTTGCACTTTTGGAATGTTTAGGTCACAAACACCAAGGTTTTGCCTGGAGCAAGGTGGATCACAGAGCTGTCTGTGCCTCAGCACTTGTGTGCAGCCAGTGGAGTGAGTTACTGCCTGTGTCCTCATTAATGCAGAAGCCTCAGAACAGGAATTAAGACATGTCCGGTGTGTCGAAGCTGGAGATGTTAAAAGGTGTGTAACTGTTGTTACCTGGCAGGTTGCACAGTGCTGCTGAAATGTGAACAGCCAGTCTGTTCCAGGGCAGAGTTATTCCTGGCCATCCCTTCATCCTGTGGGATAGAACACTACTGCAATTTAACAGTTCTCAGCAGTTGTATGAAAACTGTGAAGCTGGAAGGAAATGATATTTTCTCCTGTTGAGAGTGGTGAGAGTTTAGGTAGTTGGAATGAAAAGTACTGATGCAGCTTAATTGAGATAGCAAATGATGTCCTACAGAGCAGGGTGGCACAAAGGTGAAAAGTCCACATCTAAATAAATGTCAGGGGAAGGATTAAGTGTTCATTTGAAGATGTGTATAGCAGTACTTCCGTTAAAGAGTTGTAATTAATCTTGCAGTGTTAACTTTTTGACCATATGACGGTGTAATAAGGCACAAACTTTCTAATTCAGTGTGGTGCCACGTGCTCCAAAAGAGCTGAGCTGTCCTGTCACATAAAGCTGGTTCTGGACTGGCTCTGAAGTTACCGGAGTCTTATCAAATGCACAGTTGTGTAGAACAGAGCAAGTATGCCTCATGTCTGCAGAGTTTTATAATACAGGAAAACTTGTCTCTTCTGGTTCTGTCAAGATTCTTGGGGACTTCTGAGAGTGGTATAGTTGGAAAAGGATTGCAGGAATGCTGCTTGCTTTCCAGCAGTACCTGATGTCCTACGGTGTTTTACTGCTCTGTAGGTAGTTGTTTCATAGAAATTCCCAGATACTTTTATTTGCACAGTTAATAAAATTAGATACATTCTGCACTCAGGCTGTAGCTCCTTTCTTGTTTCTTTGGAGGTATTTTCCTCAGTATGACCTGAAGTCCTGCTCAAGTTCTCCTCTCATGGCACCTCTGTTTTTAAATACTTCAGAGCCCTGTATGTTCCACAGCGATGGAGACCTGCAGTTGGTGTTTTTTCTTGGTGTTGGTATTGATAATTGATGTTGTTAGAAGCTGTATGAGATCACTTATCCCTTCCCGTGTCTGTATTTAGAACAAAAAGAAAAGCCATGCCTTAGTGACAGTAACTTAGTGTTGAGGGGACATAAATGAACATTCTAGAATGTGCTGGCTGCCTGTGTGTTTGCCATTCTGATCTGGTGTTTCTCCCTGTGAAGTTTGTATTTATAGATTTTTTTATAAATCTGTCATATGAAAATGAATTATAATTGTATTAGGATTTATTTATCAGGCTATTTTACCAAGCACACCTCCAACAAGGTATAGTATAATGTGGTGTTCATTTACATAATTTGGAAGTGAGTAGTAAAACATGCAGCTTTGCGGAGTTCATCTTCAAACTCAGATTATTGGCATCACCAGTAACAGCTCAGATGGGATAAAGCAGCTCTGTTTATAGACACTCTCACACTCAACATAATCTCATGTTCCAAGTTTTTTGTCACTACATAAAAAGTAATTTTTGGCTTCTATCATTACTTTGAATTACTTTTAAGTCTTTTTTTCCCTGTGGTGTAATGAAAGAAATACCAGTCGATTAGTTAGTCTTTGTCTTTTCTTGGAAGAGGAAAAAAATGTCCAAATTTCAGGAGCGGTTTTGATACCTTGTGGAAGAGAAAACACAGAAATCCATTCCTTTGCTTTCCGAGCTCGCGGTGTTAATGTTTGAGCAGATACTGGATATTTGTGGAAATATCTGTAAGTCTTGAAGGTTTCACAACTTCCATCACAAACCCGTGTTACTATGGAAAAGTGGCGTTCACTCTTTTGACAAGTGTGACACTTAACGAGGAATAAAAATAATACAAACCACATAATACACAAACCGAGGAGGGAGTTGTCTGCGCAGACAGTTTGTTGACACTTTGTTGGAAAAGATCTCTCTGATCTGTTTGTTGGGAAGGATCAAAAATACATCGGAATTGGACAGGGTTGTGAACGTTTTGTGGGGATGTTGCTACATATACATACGTTCTAAATTGGGGCCGAGCTGTTACGGGCTCGGGGCCTTCGTGTTGAGCAGAGAGACTGTCCAGGGCTGGGGAAATGCCACCAGCTTATTAGAAAAAAAGCAGAATCCAACGCTTGAGCACTTTTTTAGAATGAATATCTTTCTTCGCAGCTTTCTATGAAGATGCTAAATGTAAGGTGTGCAGCTCTTTACAAATTGGAAAAAAATAGAATGTGTCTTTATTTTTTTTCTTGTTAAGATTGTTTTCCAAACATGGATGCAGTGAGACAAAAATGTGCAGCTTTTCCTTGGCGTAGGCTGTCAGAAATGACACTCATGAAGGTTTATTTCTGCAAAATATAACAGTTGTGTCATATAATTGGTGGTGGGTTTTTTTTTCTTTTTTTTTTCCCTCCACCCCCCCTCTCATGTTCAGAGTTGGCTGTAGTGGAGTTGAGCATTTGGTGCTTCCCCCCAGCCTTCGGTGCAGGTTGGAGGGCAGAGCATCAGTGTTGGTGTGTCAGCTCGGGGGGCTCTGGTGCTCCTCCTGCACAGAATCGCCGGGAGATCCATCCTTTGTTGTCCCTTCCCTCCTCACGGGCCGGGCTTAGGGCTCCGAGCCAGCCCAGCTCACTGTGGATGTTGTTTGGGAGTCTTTTGAATGTGGATGTGAAGCAGTTTGTCTGTCCTTTGCTTCGCAAGAATTCTCTTTTAAAAAAACAAAGCTGTGGCTATGAAGTAGCCTATTTGTCCTAAAACTTATGAAAAGGAGGGGGAGGGAGTGCTGGGACCCATCTTTATAACAACAATCAGCCTTTGTAAGGTTTCATTCCAGGCTAATGGCTGGTGAAATTGTTCTGGGTAGTTAAAATGAAATGAAATGAATTAAAGAACATGAAGGAGAGCAAGCAGAATGGTTTATTGCTTTTCTTTGAAGGCACAATAGCTATACTCTGTCTCTTTTTGTTACTCATATCTGTGTGGCGGATATTTAAAGTCAGGGGTTTGAATAGCATGATGGCTAAATGAGGGCTATAAATCGAGGGCTATGGTGCAAAATTCTAGTGCCAGCAAGTACTAAAACACAATACCAAAGAGGCTGGTGTCTAAAATTGTTTTAGACTGATGAATATGCAGACATAAAAGCAACAGAAAACGGATATTCCCTACCAAAAACCTCCAGAAAAAACTAATGATCAATTATTCGAAAAAGGAAAACAAATGTTTTAAATACATTAATGCTTTCAATTTATCCTGGAATGTTACTGGTATTTCCTTAAAAGCCTGCCAGTCCATACTTAATTTTAATTAAGAACATTAAAAACACGAAGTAGTCAAATATTTTTGTTAATGGCAAGATGTGGAGATGTCGAGAAGTTTGTGTACAGAATTTAATTTATAAGCCTACAAATACAAGCAAAAAAATACATTTTTTAAAATGTGTTACCTTACTGAAGCAACACCAAAGTTTCCCAAAATGTGATAATGCAGCTTAGAAAGCACCTGGTTTAAGACTGTTGTTACACAGCTGAAAAAATAAAGTGTCATATCAGGTTGGGGTCACGTTTGTCTAAGAAAAACTAACAGGAGGATTTCTATTGTCAACACAGGAGATGAGCAGTGCGATAACAGCAAATTATACTCTCTGATCCACCCCCTGTTATAGAAGTGACTTGAGATTAAAGCCTCAGCCAGGAATTTCATTACTCTTATGCATTTTTCACAAAGGCAGTATTTACAAGAACAGTGGTAAAGAAGGGTCAGAAATTTTCATGAAAACATGAGATGATTTTTGACTGTGTGTGCAGGGGCATACATATATATGTGTGTGCACCACTATAAGCATGTTTAGAACCCTGAAAGATACTTAATACAAAGTAATGTAAATGTAAAGTTAACATGCTCAGGCCTTGGGCTCAGAACGTGAGAGTGGATGTTGGCTCTTATTTAGTTCATGACATGTTAAAGGTCTGGGGGTTTTTTGTTTTGTTTTCATTTTTTTTTGTTTTAAAACTTCAGCATAAGAATATAAACTAAAGTTGAAGATAATTTAGAATATTATGAGTTAATAAAAAGTGAAACCTTTTTTAGGACGTGACGAGCACAGAACTTTGTTAGTTTCCAAACAAAAAAACATTACTAACAGTTCTAGTTTTATTGTCATTCAGTGAAGCAAAGCCCAGAGTCTGGGAATGTCAGTTTTCAGGCTTTTAGTGAGCAGTGGCTCCTCCAGGGTTTTGTAGTTGAGTTTCCATGAGGGGCTGAGCCCAGTGGTGTCCCTCTCTGTCCCTGTCATTTCCCCCACTTCTCGCACTAAAAATCAAGGCTTTTTTCCTCACTCGAGGGAGGGGCCGGCATGTAGAGGACAGATCTCCTAACTCCTCGTGGCTGTTGGCACTGGGTAGCCGGTTCCTTTGTGGGGTTGTGCTCCTGGGTTTTGCTGTCCAGATGTGCCATCAGTGCTGGAAGAGTTACCCTGTGGGACTCTGCTGTGACGGGTGGCACCGGACAGGGATTTTGCACCTCCAGAGTGTGCCGGTACATCCCTGTTGGCTGGAGAGCCAGCCAGCCCCAAACCCACTGCCGTGTCTTCTGCTGAAAGAAGATCAAACTCCCGAGTCCAACTTGCGGCCCACACAAGTGGAGCAGATGTGGAACGTGGGAGCAGATGAGAGCTGAGGTGGCTTCCCCTGGACATCCCTCAGTTTTACTGGTTTTAGCTGCTCGCTGAGAGGCAAAGACTGCTTGAGGATGACCTATCCAGTTCTATCAGTAGCAGGTACAGCAAGCCTTGGAGCTTCTTCAGAAGAGGAATTTGGGGTGTACGAGCAGAAATCGTACTTGTAACCTGAGCATTTCACAAGCACGAGGCTGCCGCACAACTTCTGGTAGCAGCGCTCGTATTTTTATCATGTGCTAAGGAAATTCATCCATCAGATTTAGGAGATGGATTAGCTCCAGCCCTGTGGCTTGCTGTGAAATTGCTGTTTGGCACTGCCCATCTATTGTTGCAGAGCACTTAGTGCTGCTCGTGGCTTTGTTTGTAGTTGTTCCCTAAATAAGTTGGTGTGGAAGGGATTTCTTTGCAGATGCTTTGCCATCCATAGGGAGCATCAGAATGTGCCTCCATGACAAGGGATGGGCTTTGTGCTCCGTTGGGAAGAAGCCTGCACACACTCACTGCCTTATTACCCCGTTCTTGTTTCCTATTGGGATGCTTTTTAAATGCCTGAAATGTGGTAGGTGACTGACATCTGCTTAGGCAGGCACCGGGAAAAACTTCTTAATAGTTATGCATTTAAAACAGTACAGTAGATAGGTGTCCGTGAAAATATTTATTACATCCATATGAAATGGCCCATTTTTTAGCGGCTGCTGGTGTTTTCTATAACGAGCATGTTCCACTGGGATTGTGTTTACTTTAATAAAATTTTTCACTGCTTCACTCTGATGGTATCTGTTCTTGGATAAGAATAGTTTGCAGGGCAAAATGAATGAGTGGCTTTATGCATAATACAGGAGTATCAAATTAATCAAAATGTGAGGTGCTTTCTGCTTTTTAATACTGACTAAATGTTTTTCTTGCGGAAGTTAGTTGAGTTGGCTGCAAAATAGATTGTTATATTAAAATATGCCTTTTTTTCCCCCCACTAGCTTTAAAAAAGATTTGACTTTTTCTTTATAAAAAGGTCCTTTTCCCATAGCACATGTGAGAAGTACTCTGAGTTGGCTTGTGGGAGGAAGGAAGTAGTAGAGTTTATGTTTAAGAGGCTTAACTATGGCTTTGGGAAGCTGTGACAGATACTGGGGGGTACTGAAAGTCGGAACAGTAGCTCATGAGCTGGGTTTCTTGGGTTTCCAGCCTGATTTTTCCTAAGTGAAGGATGTTTGACCCACTGAGCCACATTGTTGTCTTCCAGTTTTCACTGCCGTGGCTGAAGTTCTGAGCAGCTTGTGGTGGAAGATGGGAGCCATTTCATACTTGGGTGCTTTTCAGAAAAGGAAGTGAAGAGTGGATAAAAGCTTTCTGCAGACCTGCCAAGCCCCTGGCATTGCTGCACACCCCAGTCAGTGGTACCAGACTGTGGTGTGGCACCCTACAACTGGCACTTGGATTTCGAATAAGTAAAATGCTTGGGGGGGAAAAGGCAAATAGTGCAGGGATTAGGGCCTCCACCTCTTTCTCCTTTTTCCCCATGTACTTTGGATCCTTGTACAATTGTTCTTTGTTCAGAAGCAGCCTGGGATGCTGCTGTCTCTGCTTCCCTGAAGCTGCTCACAGTCTCTGGTGCAGCTGTCGTCTGCTCACAGCCAGCAGCTTTGAGGTGAGAGACCGGTCTCTGTTCTCACTGCCCCGAGCCTTTCGGCCTCTTCAGCTGTTTTGGTGTGGCATTTTGCAGAACAGTTTTGCCAGAATAACATTCTGATGTGTTTTTACTGTTGCTCTGCACATTTTGCAGGAGTCTGACAGCTCCCAAGTAAGGGATGTGCTGTTTGGCTTTAACATTTTTGGGCCATGGTTAATGTCGCTGATGAATTCTGTAAAAATGCAGCAAATTTGCAGTAATTTAACATGGAATAAGAAACTAATAATATTGATCTTTTTGGGTTATTACATTTGCTTTTAAAGGTAGATGAAGCATTAACAGCTGAGACTGCAGCATTGATCATGGCAGTGTCACTGTAAAAGCCTGACGACTGTCACTTTACTTCAGAGATAATTCAAAGAGCAGCCTACCTTTAAATTAGGTGATTAACTTCCTTCTCCGTGCTGAGGCTGGAAGAGTTTTTCCACTGAGTTTCAACAAAGGGCAGATTCACAAATTCTGTTCTGCCCACGCAATGGGAGTTTGCAGTGATGGTGCTGTGAATTTTCCAGTTGCTGAGCGTTTCCCGTGAAGTGCTCTGGCCTTTTCTTAGCTGTTGTGTAGGAAACCAACTTTCAGAATGTAAGTTTGAGGTACGGAGGAGTAGAGATGTTTCCAGGTCCTGTTTTTGGAAATATTTGTGGTGTTTTGTGTGTGGAAAATTACCTTGGAAGCGTGACGTGTTGCCATGAATCCCTTTTGTTGAGGAAAAGAACAACTGATGATGATTTTGGTGTATCCAGTTGGGCACCTCTAGGGTGAAAAGTGCTGAGAAGAGATCTTTCAAAAGGTAAAAAGCCTGTTTTCAGTTTGCAAGTTTATTTTAATGAAAAAGAAAATCTTTGTTTGCAGGTGGAAACCTTTGGTTTAGCTTAATTATGTTTCTAATTCTGCAATGATTATTTCAGTTTTGATAGCCTCAGTGCTCTATTAAAGTAGTACTTTCAGAAGCTTCATTAATTAATTTAACAAGAGCAGCTTGCATGTGTCCTTTTTCGATTCCTGTATTTTGATAAATACAAAAATTTCTGTAGGCCTTTCACAACAGTTTCAGATTTAAATTTAAACTAAAAGTAGTCACAGAAAACAGTTTTAAAGCGGTTTTGTCAGAAAAAGTAAGTATGAAATGTATAAAGTGTCTGTTCAGGAATGCAGAGAGGCTGTGTATTAATGTAGGACTCTCTAAGGCATCTCCCACTCCCTTCTGCTATTTTTTTTCCTCCCTGCAGTATGTTTGCCTTTTTTGATAAGTAAATACATAATGAATTTAGGGAGTGCTGGGAGACAGGAAATGAAAGGAGTAGCCATTTAATACTGGTAATATTATGTATTTTGTACATCAAAGCTTGAATTCAAGATGCAAAAACTGAAGTAGATCACTGGAAAAAGTTCGTGTGATACTGGGTTTAAAATTGCTAATGAGCAAACGGTGCCGAGGATTTGGGATTTCCCCTCCCTTTTTCCTGTTCTGTCAGAGCCCGGAGGTTATCTGACAACCTTTAATATTGGGTTCTGATTTTTGAATGTAACAATGTAGTAAATGTGTCATAAACTAGAACAGGTTGCATGGTTTCAATTTCTAGGGGT
>VYZQ01007756.1:0-46308 GCA_013400655.1 Mystacornis crossleyi | reverse complement strand
ATTCAGGGAATAACTGCACTGAAGTATATGGCTTTTGCATTTTGTACTGAATATTGTAATGATTTGTGCAACTTTTTTCTCAGTAAAAAAATTGTCAGAACCCCCTGTAAGAATGATTTGCAGTTCGGTGACTGGGCTGTGGTGTTTTCCTGCAGCTCTTTGTATTCTGTATTCTGTTTCACGCAACGAAATTATCTGCTGTGAAAATACAAGAATATCTTGTTTAATTTATTTTAAAACTTTGAAAAGTTGTATGTGATTGCAGCAATTTATTTATCATTCAGGAAAAATCCTGTAGTTTGTTCAAACTGTGTTTCTAAGAAGTCTGTGTACTGTCCACTGTTCTCTGTCCACTGTTCCTTTTAACCGTAGGACATGGGCACAGGCTGTTATTTCTCTTCTCTGTGTGTCTGAAACTGCAAAAAAATGTAGAAAATAGATGGATAAATGGATAAGAAATAGTGAACAGTAAACAGCAGTTTTCATGTTTTGTCTTTATAGATAATTGTTTTCCAGTATAACTTCTGAGATTTTCTCAGCAGCTTTGGGAGTTTTTCCTGCTCTTCCCCCAAGTTCTCAGACCTGTAATGAAGTGTTGTCCTCCCATAAAAATGTCATAATCCTCGAGTGATTTACAGTGCTTCTGGATCTGAGATTGATGACACAAGGAATAGTTTGCTGTAATACACTTAAAGGCATCATGGTCTAGTTGCCAGAACCAGGAGTTGAGGAACTTAAGTCTCATTGCTGGCCCTGGAGATGATTCGTGTTGTGACCTTGGACAAATCACCTCATCTCTTTGTGGCTCTGATGTGCAGGTTGTGAGATGGGGATCCTAATGCTCCTACAGCCTCATCAGGCACAGTGTGAGGAGCGCTGTGGGCAGGATGGATTTGCCATGAGGGGACAGCTTAAGTCTATAAATTCCATATGAAATAGAATTTATCTGCTTTATCTGAGTTTATCTTTACTAAAAGCCTGGAAGCAAATGCATAAAATTCTGTGAGTTTTCCCATCAGTCTTGGCTATTTGAGGATCTCACCCTTTTTCCTGGAACCCAGCAATTGCTTCCCTAGCAGTGTGTGTGCATCTTCCATTTGAATCCACTGGAATTTACTCAGGATATTTTCCAAATTTACAGCGCCTGTTAAGAAAGGAGGTTTGCCCAGTGGGCCGGTGGCTGTGTTTTAAAGTACGTATTTATTATATAATGGATTTCACTTCACTGTTCTAATATTCAGCAAGGATTAATTTTTACACAGTTATGAACCCGCCTTGTGCTCACATCCTGCTTGGGAATTGCACGTGTAGGGTACCTGAGTTGACCTGTTGAAGGTAAAAAAGCAAAGAGGACAGGTGACATATGGCCAGTCTGATTTCATAGATCTAATTTCTTCTGTTCTCTGTTGATTCTTACAGTATTTGCTCAGTCTCAGCAGCTGAGGATTTTAAGAAGAAAGGGTTAATATTAGGAATTCCACGATGAAGTTTGTGTTTGGCAGCAGCGGGTACTCCTGATGAGCATCACTTCCCGTGTGCCTTGGGAGCAGTCTTGGCTGGCTGAAGGGAGAACGTCTCCCTTCCCCTTTGCTCTGTGTCAGTACCTGACTGACTCTAGGGCAGCTGTAAACACACTTGTGCAGGCGCTTTCATACAGCATCTGTTTTGATATTTTATGCCTTAAATACGTTGCAATTCCAGAACCAAGTCAGAAGGATCTCTGTGTTGGTTCATGCAGCTGGGGACCTTCCATGATCATCCAACTGGAGGTGCCTTTTGTTCATGAGGAAGCACTGGAAATACGTAGGAATGAAATTAGATGTGGTATCTTAAGGCTTATGTTCAGTTCTTTATGTATCAAAGAAATAAATAACGGAATTTAACCTAATATAAAGTAATTTTTCTGGTATTTTGAGTGGGTTTTGTGTAGACTGTAGGAAGATTTTACTACCATTTAACCTTACTGTTTTCTTCTTCACGTTTTCTTTTAAAAGGCACATTAAAAGGAACATACCAGACTGAGAATGGACATGATGTTCAGGTTTAAAAACTGAGTGTTTAATGGAATCATGAATAAATGGAAACAGATTTGTCTGTCAAAAATTAAATAGGAGTATTCTTTGATTAATATCAAAATCTAATCTAAA
This sequence comes from Mystacornis crossleyi, assembly GCA_013400655.1. Lineage (NCBI taxonomy): Eukaryota > Metazoa > Chordata > Aves > Passeriformes > Timaliidae > Mystacornis > Mystacornis crossleyi. The sequence goes on along the minus strand of VYZQ01007756.1, from coordinate 44,161 downwards.
ATAGTTTTAGCCATTTCATACAGGTGACATCTGTGCTTAAATATAATTTCCTCTCCCTGTTCTGGCATGACTGTTAATTACTTACTCAATGTAGTTCAACATTTAGTTAATAAATATGTCAAGCTTTTACCATGGTGTTCTTTTTGCAGAGTTGTGAATTTGCAATTAGTTTTAGATTTACTACATGGTGACAGACAGTGCTGTATAAATAGAGGTTAAACACACAATTTACATATTAATTTCATGATTCATTTATTCAATGATTTATGTGGATATAGATTGTATTTAATCTCCGTGCCGTAGTTGTTTCAGGCATGACGAACAGAATCACCACACTGGTGGAGAAGTAATGATGTCTGTATTGAGCCACAGCAGCAAAGAGGAACAATGAGAGATTTGGAAACCCAATTATTCATTAATCTCAATACTTTCTGAGAGGCTGGTGAAAAGCAGTAATAGGTTTGTAAAGCATGTATTTACAGATGTACATGTGTACACACGCACATACACGCTGGGGAATTGGATACTCCATCTTGTCTCTGTAATAACTCACATTATCATTAGGTTGTGCTTTGTGCCCAGTCCTGCTAACCCTGGAGGCCACATTAGTCACCACCTTCCCATTCTGGTCCTGCAGGTGTCATAGCATTGTTTTCTGGACTTCATGTGCGTGTGTGCTTCATTTCAGGGTACGCTGATTATTGCATTCCAGAAATCTGCATCTCTACTACTTCTGGTCAGGCCATTTGCAGTCGCTCTCTCTTCATTTATTACAATTATAAAAAGGAGCTTAATGAATATTATTTTGTCTGTAAAAACACCTTCTTTATTTTTTTTATCCATAAGTTTTAATTTTTTTTTTAATTGAAGAGAAGAGCAAAGTATTCATGGGGGAGATGAGAACTTCAGAAAATGCATTCTCAGATTTAGGTATGCCTATTACACATACATGGATATAAAAGTAGTTAGAGGAAGTATTTTATAAATACAGTAAGGGTTATAACTAAAGCTCATGCACATGTATTTGATATGATGAATGTACTAACTCAAAGCATATTTTTGGTTTAGTATGGTTTTCCTTCCTGCCAGTTGTGAGTATAAAGGTCTCTGAAGTGCAGATAGATCTTCGACCTAATTTAGCAGATTATGGCCTTTCAAAGCACTTGATACACTTCAGACAGTGTTGAATTAAAGTATACCTCTGAAATTGCTGGGTTCCTGTTCCCTTGCAGTACTGTGTGTGCGAATCCTACGTGCCTCTTAATCCAAGTCTTTTGTGATGGAAGGGGGAGGCTCCACCTCCAGTGTGTTCTCTGAATCCCTCCAGACAAACACTGAGTTAGCACAAAAAAATAAATCATAATTGAAACAAATAAACCGGGGTAGTTGAAAACAAATTAAGAACCTGAAACAAAAAACATAATTATACTTTTAATTCATTAAGGTAAACAGCACATGGCTACTTGCTTTTTTGGAAAGATAGGGAGGGACCTTTGCTGTGGGAATGTTCTGGGTGCATCCCTGGCTGTGCTGTGCCCTCCTCCGGGCACCTTCACAGTGTTTCACATGTACAGTGTGTGTACGTTTCAGGAGATCATTTTTGGAAGAATGCTCTGGAAGAGCCACTGATCAGGTGGAAATACTGTATGAATGATCCTTTTGAGATCAAGTGCTTCAGACTGACAGTGGTTATTACTCCATCACCAAGCTGACTCCTCATTTGGGAGAGGGGAGATCCTGTTCTGCTCTAAGGAATTGCGGCAGTGTGGAGTTGAGTTGTTGAACATGGCTGGGTTTTGGTGGTGGGAGGTGGGGAGGCAGCCGTGCCCCTGCAGCCCCTGGAGGAGCCCATGCTGGAGCAGGAGCTGCCAGAAGGCAGCTGTGAGCCCGTGGGAAGCCTGTGCCTGGAGCAGGGTCCTGGCAGGACCCACGCTGGAGCAGCCTAATTCTGAAGGTCTGCAACCCTTGGGAAGGGATCCACGCTGGAGCAGCTCGTAAAGAGCTGCAGCCTGTGGGAAGGGCTGATGTTGGAGAAATTCAGGGGAGAGTGTCTCCCGTGGGAGGGACCCCACACTGGAGCAGGGGAAGGAGCAGCAGAGGCAACGTGTGATGAGCTGACCACAGCCAGCAACCCACCAGAGCCATCTGGAGTGTATCCACGGGGGCAGATCCCACAGAACCCCTGGAATACCTAGACATGAAAGGATGAAAAGTAATCTGAAACAATTTTTTTATAATTTAATATCACAGAAGCTGCATGGAGATGAGTTAAAAACGTCATCCTCTTCCTTAGGCCCCGCCTTTGCTCACACATTTGCTCTCTCATTTTCCCGGGTCCCTGAGCACACAGGTGTGTGCAGCACGTGCGCTCTGGTGGTGTTTCCCTTTGTTTACCTGGGAAGAATTGCCAAGTGTGTCTTGAAGCTGCCTTTATACTGCTTAAATCAAGTCCCTGAAATATGTTAGTAGATGCAGTAGAGCTGGAACCTCACTCCAAACCCCTTGAAAGTGCTCTGCGCTGAGTAGCTGACTGCAGGGAGCAGGTGTCAAACAATATTTAAATGACGTTCTCAACAAAATAAATATTGAGCTGCCCTGTCACTTTGGTGGGAGAATAATCTGCTCAAAAAAAAAATCCCATTCATTGTAAACTGCCTCTGACATTTGTTCTTCAGGAATTATTTGCAGTTTATCTTCTGAGCTAGAGCCTTTATCAGCACAGCAGTTGAACTGCAGTGCAAAAAAAAAATGGTAATTGAGTATTTTATCAAACGCTTCCAACAAAACGGACTTTGCAAGTCGTAAATGAAGATTAAAACCATTGTTGGCAGGGATGAACAAATTGGAATGATTTATTATCCGAAACATCAATATGTCACTGCTCAGAAATAAAATAAAAAGAAACAAACAACTGCCCCCCTTCCCCCGAAATGTGCACTTAGTCTCAGCCAAGCGATGGAAGGTAAATACATGTTTTAATTATTTGTGCTAGAGAGGCTGTTTAAAAAAAGAAAAAGAGAGAAGAGAAAGCATCATCATAATGGCACAGCTGCTGTGGGACATTATGTGAGGAAAAGAGACAGTAATAAGAGAACTGTGTCAAAGGAAAGCAACTCTGAATGTGTACTTCAGCTCTCCTGATTACAGAAGGAAGATTAAATATTATAAATGGGGCAATTTGACAGAGTGGATTTACTACTTGTGTTTAACACCTAAAGAGCCAGTGTTTTTAAAGGGAACCTTATCTCACTCGTGAAATATCTTCAAAAACAATATGAGAGGAAAACATATTGCAGTATTGCCTTACTAACAGTATATAAAGAACAGAGTGGTCAGGAACAAAAGAAGTTAATCTGTTATGAGCTCTGTATCAGTTGCAGATTAGAAAACAGAGGGCATGAGAAGAGTCTTACAAGGACTGTAGGATTTAAAAATTGTATTTTCTGTATTTGTTTGTAAATCAGGAAACCTTCTAGGCTTGATCGCAGGACTTGCTGACCCTGGGTGAGCCAAAGTCTCTCCCTGTGACCATGCAGTTGCTCTCCCTATGGTGAGAGCCCAGAATAGCAAGGCCACTTTGCTGCTGTTTTCCCTTGAGAACTTCTTTATGTAGACACGGAATCTTTAATGTTGGAAGAGACTTCCAAGATCGTAAGTCCAACCTTTGGTGACTACACCATGCTGTGAAGTGCCACATCCACGTTCCTTGAACGCTTCGGGGATGGTGACTCCACCGCTTCCCTGGGCAGCCTGTTCCAGTCCATGGCCTCTCTTCCAGGGAAGAATTTCTTCCTGATACCCACCTGAACCTCCCCTGGCACAACTTGAGGCCACTTCCCCTTGTCCTGGTGCCAGTTGCCAGGGAGCAGAGACTGACCTGAACCCGGGAGCTGGCAGGTGCAGACACATTGCAGTGTTTCCAACCATTTCATCCCTGTTTTTTACATCAGGCAGGATCAAAGGGTTCTGCTTGGATCCTTTGTTTATTAAAAGATCCAAATGACTGGGGAAAACTTTCCTGGTAGCTCACCAGCTGCTGCTCCTGTTTCTGAATTAAGGTAATCACTGAGTTGAAACTTTTCTGTAAGTCGAAAGATGTGGAGCTGTACTTTTAACATCCCTGCATCTTTTCATTTTCTTGCTCTTCTTTCTCAGTAATGTGCTTTTATCTTGAACACCAGGTGGAGGAAGGAAGTGAAAGGTTCTGTTCTGAGAACAGATTTGCCCATTGCTGCTGTAGTTGTAGCATTTAAGCAAGAGAGAAAAACATGTGTGTTAACATTCCACATGTTGCAAATTTTGTTTTCCATGAATAAAAGAGGCAGTTTAAAAACAAAGTCAAAACAAAAATGCAGGGACAGAAGAGCAAAACAGGCAAAGCCGCCTCTCATCCCGGAGAGCCGGCTCTGGCAAAATCATTCTTGGTGTTCTTTGTCAGCCTCTGTGCTTTGCTGATATTTTCAAGAAATGAGTGACTAGTAGAGGATTAGCTGAAAGAAATGCTTGCCTAAATTTCTGGCAGTTCAGAAATGATAAAACCCAAGAGTGACCAGTGAAACCTTTCTGTTCTTCTTTCTCACAGCACAAACGTTGCTGTTCTTCTGTTACCAAAGTTTGTGTATGGTTTTCTTGTGCGTATTCAAGAAGCAGACTTGTCTGTTCACCATGACTTTTTGCACCCATTTAACAAAATTTAGATATATTTATGCCTGAGAAGCTGCTTATTTTATTTTGCTTGTTCTGTATGTTGCGTGTGATATATTTGGTTGTTTGTTATATATGCTACATTACTTACAGAAGTTGCTGGTCCTTGTGAGCTGAGGGATCTTTTCTCTAGTATGAGACACTGGCAATCTGTATTTCCTTACAGAATTTTTAGGATTCGGAGTTTTTGTAACCTTCTTGCAGGATTTGGGTGTTCTCCTCTGAGCTGGAGTGTCTTGGCTTAAATACCTGTGGTGCTGTGAGCTCTGGATGTGCCCCTGGCATGGTGGAGCTCCCCTGTACTGAGGAAAAATGGTTCTGTCAGGCCGCTCAAGTGCCTTTAATATTCCCTGTGATTCCTAGGAGGAGCTGAAAGGGCTTTTGCAGACATGTATTTTCTTTTTATTCCCTCTCTTCTTCCTTCCCCAAAATGTTTAAGAATGGAATACCACAGTCTCAAGATTTGTGACAAACATGAAGTAAATTTAACAATTTATAGATTTATTACTTGTGGGTGTCAGTCCCAGATATGTCTTGGATGCTGTTTTTAGCTGAATTAGTGTTTTCTGCCCTGTTTCTGTATTGAGGAAAGGCAAGTTGTGTATTCCAAACCCAGGCATTATAGTTCATAAAAAAGCTAGTTAGTATTTCCCAATAAATGGGTTTTTCTGCCACGATGTGCCAGTATAATATTGAGTTTTTAACTCTCCTCTGCAACCTACAGAAAATAGGTTTTTTCATCTGCCTACAAAAACAGGTTTTAGAATATTTGTATTTTGGAGGAGAAACGTCCACCCTGTTTTGGCCGTTTTCAAAGTATTTTGTGATTGAAACAGCCATGGAAATTGGCTGGGGAGATGATAGAGCCTGTTTCTACTCCACAAATTGGGATTCCCTAGAGTTCTGTACAGTATTAATGTGTCTTCTGGATGTTGTTTTCACCAAAAAACTGAGGAGATTTGTTAGAAATTTCCTGCTGTTCCTGTACACTGCTGGGGATACAGTAAGAAATTTTTTTTTTTAAAAGAAAAAAAGACTTTCCAGTTTCATATGGGAGCTTACAGCTCATTACTGGTTTGATTACTGCACATCCTCACCATTAACTTTGCGTAACAACTGTGAGCTGTTGTATCTTCCATGGTGTTGCTTCTGAGTAAACCTCAGCATCCTATAAAGAGTTCCAGGCACCTTTCAGCACCGTGCAGTGAAGGTGATACCTGGGATTTCTGTGGTGAACAACTCCTCAGTATACTGTACATCATTTTTATTTGTTGTAATAAAGGTGGAGAGGCTTTGTGCCATCTGCACAATGTTGGTTGGAAGTTTGTTTAAAACATTATGTTCCAAAGCAATTTGAAGTTGAACAGAGATAATATTCCATCTTCTCCAATTAAAAAAATGAGCTCCAGTAACACAATATTAGGGTTGGAAAGTAAAGCCCTTAGTAATTGGGCAAATGCCAAATCTGGGAAATAGGACCCTTTCCATACACTGGTTACATAACTGTGTGATCCTTTTTTTAATGAAGCTGCTCTTCCATGGATTTCTGATTTTCCTTGGATTTCTGAGTTACACGTAGTGTGTTTAGGGAAACCGAGTGTGCTGCAGGAGAAGTGGCCTCAGGGTGTGTTCTGTCCAGCTGGGGAGGGAGGGAGGGAGGGAGGGCTGTCCTCGGGAACCAGCCCAGGGATGGGGACAGACGGGGAGTGGCCACCTCTATCCATAGTTAGCCCTAGACTCTGTCAGAACTCATGAATCCCTTAGCAACCATCCCGAAAGTAATTCTTGTGGTATAAATCATAACGAGGTCTGTGCTGGCTCAGATTCTGTCCTGCGTGGTTGTTTGGTTAAAGAAACATCTCTGAATACTGGTGAAGACTTGCTGAGTAAGGAACATTCTGTGTCTAAGCCAGTAAATTTCACGTATTGTGGCTGTTTTTGCATAATAAATTCATGTTGTGGAGGTAGAGGAGTCTGCAGGCCTGTATGTGCTGATTAATCTTCAGCGTCACCTTTGTTCATAAATTTACTATAACGTAGTACACGAGTTGGCAGAGCTTTAATTGTTATCCTCGAGAAATTAAAGTGGTTTAATTCCTATCCCACCTATCCCAGCTTTTTGTACCACTGGCTTAAAATATATAGGGAAAATAACATTATCAAACTAACAAGGCTAGGGGCATTCTGTGAGTACTATTAAAATATGTTATGCTGAATATAAGGAATCTTTTGGTTATATTTAGCTCTTTCAAGTCCACATTTTGCATCTAGTTTTAATGTCATATGTAATAAAGGAAATGCAGTTACAATAAATGGTTTATGTACTTGTTTTTTTCAATCAGCAGGTTTTTTTCTTGGCCCCTGATGTCCCACAGACCTTGAATTTTGAATAATTAGGTAATAGTACCCATTAAACTTTATTATCTTCTGCTGCTACCCAAGCTAAAACAAAGTACAGGGCAAAACTCAGATATTCTGCAGGCTGAAGGAAAAAAGGGGATTGTTCAGAGTTTTTAAGAGACCTTCCTTATATATAAAATATACAATAATTAGACCACATTTGGAAAAAAATAGTATTCATGTCCTGGCTTAATCAATACTGGTCTTTTGAGACTGTGCTGGCTGGATTGTTCACAGTTTTTAAGAGACCTTCCTTATGTATAAAATATACAATAATTAGACCACATTTGGAAAAAAATAGTATTCATGTCCTGGCTTAATCAATACTGGTCTTTTGAGACTGTGCTGGGTGATTTAGAGGAAGTTAATTTGATTTTTTTGAGGTGGCCTCAAGAAATTATGTTTGTCTCTTCAGAGAAGACAGATATTCCGGAATTCTCTGCACGGTCTGGGCAGCAGCGATTCCTTACCTGGCAGAAGAAGCCTCATTTGTCCTTAGTGGAGTGAAGCCTGTGGTGCTGTGTGAGTGTCTGTGCGGAGCAGCAGCCCTGGGTTAGCCCTGCTGCTCCTGGGGAGGCTGGAGGAGCTGGAACACTGCAGGAATATTTGCTGGGGGCCCTGTCAGGTTCGGTGTCCCTGTGCTCGCGCTCTGCTGGTCTCCGTGGCACCTGCAGAGTCAGGCCGCTCTGAGGCAGCTCTCCCCAGGCTGTCCAGGGGGATTATCCTTGTGTGCAGCTCTGCTTGCACGGGCCTTTCTCCGGATTTCAGAGCTGAGCGAGCTCCTGCAGGCAGAGTTTGCGGTTGTGCTGTGGGGCAGAAGGTGTCCAGAGCGCTCTGGCTTCCTTTTACCGAGCAATGCTCGGGCAGAAGGGACTCATGCGCTGGCAGGGTTGATACTGAACTAGTTACCGAGAGCTGAAGTTCTTGTATCCCCAGCTGAGCCTCGTTCTTCCAAACCCAGCAGATTTCTTTATAAAAAACCCACTTCTGTTGCAGCCTTAATCCAGTGGACATCATGGAAGAGAGTCAATGTAACAGTAAATTTTACTATGCGGTGTATGGATGAGATAAAACTCCATGTACCACGTTGAACTGCGTTGTGTAGGTGCATTTTTTACCTTTTTTCCCTCTCTTAAGGTAGCTCTTTGTTGGCTGCAGTAGGAAAAGCAATACCTGCTTGAGGGATCAGATTTCCTTGCAAACTCCTGTATCCCAATGGGAAATGCAGAAATAAATCCGAGACACAACAGCTTCTGGGATAATACCGTGCAAAATAAAATGGTACTGGCTCTCCTGAGCCCAAATAAAATGCCCTGAACAGAAAAGCTCTTGTGTACTTGCCATTAGATGCTCTCCATGGTGGTGGTGTGTGTGTGTTCAAGTGGGTTTTTGGTGAGTGATCTTCAGTTACAGAACTGCTCGGGCTGCATGTTTTAACTCAACCAAAAATATTTTTCGCAAGTTGGATGTAGCTACAAAAAGACTCTACTGCTATTTTACAGCCCTTTTTTTACCCACTTTGCATCCTGGCAGCTTCAAGTGGTGGGAGCATATTTAAAAAATACCCTAGGTTCTGAATTGGAGGACTTGGAGCATGAGTTTCCTTCTCCCTCTTGAAGAACAAGAGCTTATCAGGTCAGTTAGAAAGAATAATGCTGATTCTGTTGATTCAGGCTTTTAGAAAATAGAAAATTCCAGACAGCCAGAAAGCTGACACTTACGAAATCTGTGGTGAGGTTAGAAAATAATTTGTAAGATGTGGACATGTTTATTTTATGCGTTTGGTAGCTGACTCAGGTCGCATTTGCACTTGAAAATAAGTTACTCCTTGTTAACAAAGCGTGCAAGCGAGATGGTTTTCTTCAAGTAGTTATTGGATCTTCTGAAGTGAGATGAGCAGTCCAGAGGGAGGAGGAGAACAAACCATTCCTTGGTAACAGCTCTTTGGCTGTTCTTGTGCACTGATGTCTCTGATGCCACTGATCAGTGTTGTGGTGATGCCCTGGGCTCCCCAGAAAAGAGAACAGAGGAGCCTGAGTGAGGAGAGCAGTGGTCACAAAAATCTAACAGACTGTTAATCTGAATCTGTTAGACTGAATCTAACTTACTGGGAGGTTTTAAATGGTAATTCTTTCAGTTAAAGCCTGTAAAGAGCTCATCCACTGATGGATGGTGTGTAGCTGCAGTTTGAATTGGAAGGATTTTTGTGTTGGTTTTGGAATGTCCTGAAAGGAAGACAAACAGCCAATTTAAAGACTTTGAGTGTGTTTTTCTTTCGGGGATTTTTTCATATAATTTTACATATGGAGTATGGTTGTTTTAAGGCTGGATGTGAAACTATGTCAGTATAGCCTGTGCTCAAAGCCTCCTTCTGATGATTCTCATCTTTACTCCAGCCACCTCCAGAGAGAGTTTTGGCTTTCTCTTTGGAGAAGTCATCTCCAAAAATACGCTTGAAAAAACTTTGCAACTGCCCCTGTCAGGTATTAGAAAAAGAGAGGCCCCAGGGAGGGTTCATTTTATGGTACCTGTAGTACCATAATATTTTTGATTAATGTAATTGGTCCTGGCTGCTGTTTGAATCTCAAATTTGAGAGGAAATTCTGTGTGAAATGTGAGGGCACAATTAACTGGGACAATACATGGAACAATCGGTTTTATTTCTTGTAATCTTCTGTCTGTAGCAAAGTTGCAAAAGCCCAAGGCCCAGGGTTAAGACTTTGTGCTCTTGCTGTTCTGCATCTCCAGAAGATGGAGATGATTCCGATTTATGGGGCTGTCAGTCAGACATTAAATTAATTACAAATAGGCAAAGATTTCACAATGAAACAAACAAGGTCTTTGACATAAATTATATCCTATCATTAAAATATTTAGAAATGTGTAATTATGGTATTTAACAATGTTATTCAAATTATAATTAATAGGAGCCTCAATAATATTACCTTATGTGACTTCACATTTTGAAATGCTTCCTTTTATCTTTATGTGCATTTTGGATTTAGATATCCTTTTTAGGTATTTTTATACTCTTCCTTCAGGGATCGTTATTCTGGTGCATCGTGTGCAGAAGTTTCAAGGTCAACATTACTTGAACAGTTGTAATAGTCCCAACAGAAAGATAAATATATATTGACTAAGACTGGAGCTTCAATTCTTTCGGTTGCTGAAGGTCAACAGCCCCTCTGAGGTGCTCGCCAACCTTCAAATGTCTATAGGTTAAATCACTGATGAGTTACTGCACTTTCCTGAATGAAGGAAACATATTCTAGACAGAGGCAGCTCATGGTGTTGTGCCTGTTGACTGACACAGTCTGGAGGAACTGAGAGGAAACGCTGCTCCCCGACGTGTGGAAATGTGTAAAAACCCAAACGCCTGAATTTGGTGTGTCAGAGCTGGAGTGGGGAACAGAACTCCCACTCTTTTCTCTATGGAAATCCTGCCCCTGGCACGCCGCTCCATTGGGACACATTTAGGATAAAATAATTTTCACCAGCTTTGAGCTAATTGGTAGCAATCGCTGGAAGCAGCAGTGAGGGTGTCCGTGAGGCCGCAGTGACAGAATTCCAAGGAGAATTTCCCTGGCACACCCTCAGGACAATACACAACTGTGCCTCGCTGTAAGCAGTGCTGAATCTTCTCCTTCCCAAAAGATTTTGCAGGCTGGAAGTAATCCTCTTACAGAGCACTTCCGACCCGCTCAGGAGGGCAGGGGGACTAACTGAGATATTTGGTTTTGCAAATATTCCTGCAGTATTCCAGAGAATATGGTCTGCAGAGGTCAGCTCGAGATCGCAGAGGGGCAGAATAAAGAATAAAGCAAGCACTGCAACATCCTCTGCAAGTTTAAGGGGCTTCAAAATATATTTCCATTTAATATTACCTTAAAATGTCTTTTGCAAAAATCAAATACTCTTAAAAACATCATTCTTTAGAGTGTCATTCAAGGCGCATTATCCTAGATATTTTCAATATTTTTAATTTCAGTTTGATCTGTAGAATATATGTACAGTGAAGCACTCTTACATAAAATGTAAATTAAAACTTTACCTTTCAGAAGATCTGTTTTACAGTTCCTTCTGAAGTTTGCATTATCCATATAGAGTCTGCCTATTTGATATATCCTGAGTCGGGACATTCAGATGAAAGTTCTTGACCTGTAGCTGGTCTAGAATAAACAGTTTTGAGTTTTATATATAGCAATATATATGTGTGTGTGTGTGTGTATATGTTACAATTTTTAATACACAAAAACCCTGTTTATATTGGGATGCTTTTAGTATAATTTTGATAACAGAATTGGTTTCTTTCTACAAATGAAAAAGCTGATCTGCTTATCAGTAGTGTAAATGTATGACTAAGTACAGACTGACTCAACTAAGTCTTGTGGCAAAAATTAGGGAAAACATTAAGCAATATAATGTCTGTAGTACTGTATAGCCCCATAACTTGTTTGGTGTCTGATTTTCATAGGAAGTAGTAATTAATAGCAAAAAAATTGCCACTGCCATGTTCGGTAAGTAGCTGTTTCCCGTGTGCAAACGTAGCTATTTAATATAATTTCTGCAGGAACAGGTATTTGTGTAGTAAATCGCTTTAAATATCAATTTAGAAATATGAAATGCATTTCAAGAAATCCACTTGTCCTGATAGCAACTGAAATTCAACCCAAAATACGGTTAAGTGTAGCCATTGTCATTATCTTGAACAGTTCAGAGAAATTATATGCACAGTATAAAACCTCAGCAGTTTATTCCACTTAAATGACTGTAACATGCTGGGCAACATTTTTGTCATTTCAGATTTTCATCCCAACTTTTCCTTGTGCTGTTTATTAACTGCCCTCAATATCTGAATAAAGCTCTTGGGGTCCAACAGTCTGCAGGAAGATGTGTTGCTAAATGAGGAAATGTGAGAGAAAGGAAGGTGAAAAAAATTGGGTATCAGCAAATAAATTAACACAGTTTTTAAAAATGCATAAATTTCATAAAAATTAGGATTTTGTTTGCTTTCAGCCTTCTGCTTTTTTCATTTTCTTCAAATGAAAGCTGGTTCCCCATACATGGACGTGACTCTTAGAGTCGAGAACTCTTAGAGAACATTACATAGTGTGAAATCTATGAAAAAACTGAACATTGGTAACGTAAGTCTTCGATAAGATTTGGATTTCAACAGTGCAGTCATGGGGGAAATTGGGAAATACCCAAACCAGAGAGTGCATCAGCAGATAAGGGCAACCTTCTCGTCGTGCTTGTGACCGTGTGTTGTTGTGTCAACTTCTGACTCACTGGATTCTTCCTGAAAGGTTAAACCACAGGCCTGACAGTTTAAGTGACAGTGACGTGAGAGTAATTGCTGCTGTGTCCCGGGAAATAATTTGATATTAATTGTAGCACAAAGGGGAAGGAAGTTTTGTCCCTACCGGCTGCGTTGAAGACGTGCCTCAGGTGCACCAAACCTGTGTGACCTTTGCGTTGCTGTGGAAAGCCCTTGCTTTATTTTATTACCATCAGAATTCACTATTGCTGTGGTTTTCTGCATTTCAAAGGACTTTACGTTTTACTGAGATTGTATTTGATGTAGGATGTGTTGGATGTCAGAATTTGTTTGGAAAGAATGTTGTTCATCCTTTGTTCATGTTGAACTTTGGTTGGGGATGGGATCCCATTCAAAGGGAGGAGAAATTGATCTGGGCACCTCTAATCCTCCCTTTGCTTCCTTTGTCCTCCTGAGCTCCAGCAAAGGCTGTCAGGGCAGAGAAGGACCGGTTTGGATGCCCAGTTCCATGGGAGGGCAAGGCTGTAGGTGACAGTGGTGGCCAGGGAGGTTCCTCACAAGGTACAAGTGCAGCCTTTCCTGGGGGATGGTCAGTGAAAGGTGGTTCCACCCTCCCTGCTTCAGAAGAAGCTTCTCTTTGGGGAGGACACCAGGGTTGCTGCTCTGGGTTGTGTCTTGCTTCTCATCTTGGGGTCTTCTTGGCACTGATGCTCCTCCAGCCTCAGTTCCACTGAGGATCTGCTGCGGCAAAAAATCACGTTTGAGAGGATGGATGTTCTGGTAGAGGATAATTTATGTTGCTTGTTCTTTTAAACCCATTGTGAACTGAGTTTCTGTTGAGTTCTGTAGGTCTTCTGCATGGTCCAAATCATCAGAAATAAACTTTTAGGAGTACCTCCTAAAAAATTCTTACTGCTGGGATCTCCTTGTAGGTATCAGTATTGACTCTGAGCATTGCTGCTATCTTACAAATTAAAAATGAGCGTGGAAGGGGAAAAAATGTAAAATCGAAACAATTTATTTCTTTGAAGACCTAAATGCTAATAAAAGCATAAACTCCTTTAATCAATCAAAGTTGTCACTAAAATGCTGTAGCTTGGGCAGAGGATAATGCAATTTGGTGGAATTTTCACTGTCTTACAAGTACCAAATATAGATTAATATATAGTTCAAAACACTTTAATTTTTAAACTCTTGTCTTTCTTCTTCGCTGCTGAAAAATTATTCTTGAAAAATAAAGAAACTGCCCTGTGGTCAAAGATAGTCTTAACTACCTGTCAATCAAAAGGAGAAGTTTGTTGAGACATTTAATTACAAGATAATGTAGTCATCAAAATCTCGTTGTGGTAACTGACAGCTCATTTTGGACTGAAAGCGTACAGCTACCTCCCCTGAGGTCAGAGATGTTCCGAGGTTAACGTAGTAATGACAAGTCCTTTATTATCACATTATGACATTGAAAAAAATTGCAATTATACTAATAAATTAATAACAGTAATAAAATGACAGTCATAATTGCATAATATACATGTTGTCAACGGCATTTTTGTTACATGGCTGGAATTCATATTTTATCTGCATATCTTACACGGTATTAAATTTTCCCAATTCAGTCCAGGCATGCAGTGGCTCCTGAAATTTCTGAAAGCCTGGGCAGTTAAAGTAACTGCTGGAAATGGGACTTGGAGGCATGAGTTGTATTTTACATTTATAGATTTTAAAAAAAAAAAAAAAAGGTGAAATTGAAGAACTTTACACTCAACTCTAATTAAAAATTAGAATTTTTTTAGCCATATCCCTAAAAAAACCACAGTGTCCGTTATGGATAAAAACGTGAATTAGACAGGAACTCTTGAACTGTCCAACAGACAAAGAATGTTCATTTTTCTCTGCAAGTAGGGAATTTCATGGCGTTTTTGTCTTCAGAACTTCTTTTAAGCTTTGCCTTAGAGTGAGGTAAATTTTGTGTGGGCAGGAGTAAGGAGAGAGGATGGGATCAAGATACCAACTTCTCTTATTTTGTCTCTGAATTGCCACGACACTGATGGAAATCAGAAATTTTCCATTCTGATATTTACCCACACGTGTAGTTTACATATACCTTCACTAGGTGCAGAATTCCTGGGGTCAGCACAGAGTTTCACCCATTTTTCTATTAGCAGTAAATTCCCTTCTGGTGCTAATGAAGCTTTTTCTGCCTTGGTTCTGACATTTCTCTGTCAGAAATGAAGTAAGTGTCGCGGGCCTGTGCCGTGGGACGGGCGCGCTCGGGCCTCTGGTGCTCTTGGTCCTCTGGCCTCGGGAAGGGCTGAGGGTCACACCTGAGCCCGAGGGTCACACCTGAACCCGAGGGTCACACCTGAACCTGAGGGTCACACCTGAACCCGAGGGTCACAGCTGAACCTGAGGGTCACACCTGAGCCTGAGGGTCACAGCTGAACCTGAGGGTCACACCTGAGGCCGAGGGTCACACCTGAGCCCGAGGGTCACACCTGAGCCCGGGGCTCGCTCGGGGCGGTGCCCCCGTTTGCAGCCTGGCGCTGCTGCTCCGGGAGCGGCGGGCAGGGGTGTGCAGGCTGAGGGCTCTCGTCCCTTCCCAGGCGCTGCCGAGAGCGTTGTCCCGACGTGCAGCGTGCCGCTTGAAGTGTTTTGAGTTCCAGCTCCTGGTTTTTTGTGTGGGTTGAACTCCGTGAAACTTTCATCTCCAGACTCTTTCCTTGTTTTATTTTCTTTTTCCAGCAGAGAGTGAAAACACCACCGGTTTTTATGACCTATGGTTGTTCTTTGATTAATTTAATTTATTCTTACTTCAATTCCACCCTCCCTTCTTCCTTCTGCTTCTTATCCAGATTTGATTTCTTCCCCAACACAGCATCATCAGTACAGTTAGGGAGCCATAGGTAAAAGTTTAGGGTACAGTCACAGTGAGGCACAGTTACCCTATGAGAAATCCAAAATACTTCTTTTTTCCTTTGGTTTGAGTTCCTTTGGAACCTCCTTGGAAGGAAGTGATGCTGCTGCCAGCCCTGTCTGCTCCTGTACTCCAGGCTGGTTGTTCTACAGAACTCTCTGAAAAAAGAACTGTAATTTGGGTTGATTTTTAAATTTTATTTAAAATTCTGTAACCTAACGAAAAATGCAAATAGATTTCTATCACATAGAAAATTTCGAATTTAGATATTACATAATTAACATTTACTACATCAGATTCACTCAAAGACTTAAAGAATGTATGATAAGGAGGAGTTGACATACTGTTGTGACTCCAGAACGAGTTTCCTGGAAGAGTCCAACCTGTACTTCAGTGTGTGGAGGTGGAGGTGCTGAAGTTTTGCAATAAAAGACTGGTATTTAATTAACAAAGGAGCAGCAATGTGTTTTCCTCTATTTCCATCACAAACTTAAGATGGAAGCAAATACCAGATGTGGAAAACTCCAGTTTAAATTATTAATAATTTGAAGGAATGCAAGATGTTGACTTTAATGTTGCTGTCTCTCTAAAAGCAGTTGAGAACAGGGTTGTAATAACATCATTATCACATATGTTACACCAACACTGCTGTTGGGCAGGAAATGCTGACAGAGAAGCTGTGCAATGAATGTGTAGCCTGTGTGGAAACAAATTCTGCTCTTGACACAAAATTTTAGTTTCTTCTTCTTTTTTTTTTTTTTTTTTGAATACTATTGAAGGCAATTTTGGAATTAGATAACATCATAGAGACAAAAAAATTTAATGTTGAATAGTTACATGAGTTGTAAGTACCATTCCAACTGATAAATTCCATAATATTTAGCTCAACAAATTACAGAATGCAAAGAAAAAAAATTTGCAGCTAATATTTCATTAATTTAATACTCTGCATGAGTCATATATTTCAACAATTCAGGTGGAGTTTGCTCAATGCCATAACTTTACTGTTCATGTGCATGTCAGTTATTCTCTGGAGATAGTGATGAATATCAAATAATTAAGGCAGTTGAGAATGTTTCTCTGTAGCAATGGGTAATTTGTGAGATTAAGGGGAAAGGGTTTTTTTTTATTTTTAATTATCCCCTATGCCTAAATTTACTCTGTCTGTATCAGTGACAATCTCCTGTTCTCACTAAAGCTAAATGTGAAAGGGCCTTTTCTTGAAAGATGATTTGGGTTCAAAAGAAATGGAACAATGCAGTCGTATTTACAAATGCGTACACAGAAGTTTCAGGAGAGTTTTGCAAGTAAAGAAGTATTGGATCTACTGAGATTTACTTCTGTCTGAAGGGACAGTTTTCTGTCAAAAACTGCCTGTTTCTGTCACGTGCTGTGTGCAGGAGTCAGCTTTAGATGAGGTGGGATTTCAGTTGTTATTATATATCCATTGGTTTATTGTGCCTGATTCTATCCTTGATACTGACATTCCTTTCCAACTGATCCGAATCTTCCAGGATCCCCTTTCATTTTGCTTTCTTCCTTTCTCCCTGTCCCGTTTGATCCAGGTACTCCTTTATTTAGTGGACAAGTTTTGATGAGAGTGTGAAAACTCTGCTCCTTGGAGTACACTGAGGGTGTGGAACTCCTCAGCAGGATGCTCTGCACATCATGTCACCATCTTTCTCCTAACTCTGCCAGCTAATGGGAATATTTTTCTTTCTGGAAGGAAGAAGACACACAGAAAAAAAGAAATCAGAATGTAAAATAAATCCTTTTGTTCTTCCAAGTCTACGCTGCTCCCCCCTTCCCTTTTTCCCCCAGACATCTGGTTTTGTGGTTGTAATGCTGTCTCCAGTCAGTTTTCATTTGAGTTCGAAGAGGAGGGTATTAGATGCTTTCAAGTCATTCACCTCTTATTTCTGAACTGCAATTAGAAATAAACTTTTTTCTTGCCCCTACTTCTTGCGTTCTAGGGTAGCAATTAAGAAGAACTGGGTGAATAGGTTACCATTTTATCCAACTCTATTACTCTGACTGATGGAGCTATTAGATAAAGGCAAACTGTAATTCTTTATTACCTGCCTGGCTCATTTCTGCACTTTGCCCTGGAGAAGAGCTGCATAAAAGATCAGAGTGTTATTGAAAACTCCTGAGCAAATATTGAGCAACTTGCTGGGTCACTCAGGTAATGACAGAATTCCAGGGAAATGCAGCGTACACATGTGAGTGTTTGGGTAAATATGTGGTGAGAAACTGCTGATGGTAGAGCTGGAGTAGGATGGCTTTGGGGAAGAATAGCTGGGAACACTGTATATGATAAATACGCTTATAATTAGTGAGATCATTAGCATGGACACCATGTACTTAAGTATTCACAAAGAAGTCTTTAAGCTAAGCAGTTAGCTTCACAATGAAGGAAAGAGACAAAATGAATTATATACAGCTGAATAAGCTTTTCAGAATCTCCAAGGAGGTGACTTGTCTGTTGATGGCCAGTGGGGGTCGAAGAGTGAAATAATTACTTAACAGCATGTAAACAATGTGAGATGTGAAGTGTGCGATTTTTTCCTTTTCTTTTTCTTTTCCTTTTTTTTTTTTTTTCATTGAGAGAGTTTCTTGTTGCGATGGCTCCACTGGGACAAGCAGCAGAGAAATTTGATTAAATGGATGCCTGGGGTCACGACCCTGTCTAAACATGCTGCAGCTCTCAGCATTAATCAAAGAATGTTAAAAAAAAAAATTTCTGACCTTGCTGCATATGAGTATTGGTGAGCTGTGAATGCAGGCGTGGATGGATCGGGGCTGTGTGAGCGCCCTGCTCACAAAGGGGATGGAGGAGGAGGCAGGTTTCAAGGACAATGGAAACCCATCACGTTGTTTCAGTTCTTGTTCCGGGACTTTCATGTGCTGATAGCCCAGCAGCAGCGCTGGAGTTGGGAGATCCCATTAGGATGCGGTCGGGAACGCAGCTTTTTGTTATGGGCTGCTGCTGCTTGAACTCTGAGCGTGGAAAATATTTATAGCTCAGTGCTACATGGGAGATCCGTGGGTTCAGAGGGATTCTTGGCCGCCTCCCCTCAGTTTAATGGATCTGGAAGTACAGAGGAAGCAGCTCTCCTCTGTAGGAGTAGCCAGGATTAGTATCACACTTATTGTTTAAGTGTGTATTCTTAGAGTTCTGGTAGTAGCAGGGTGAAAGGTCTGGAGTTTTACTGAGCGAATTACCTTGTAATAGAGCTTACGATAAATCAGAAAGTGGGATGTAGCCAGAAGTCCACAAGTGGTGTTTTTAATATTTGCAGTAGTCTGGATTACTGCTTGAAGCTCCTACTCCATTTGATTTAGCTCTCAGTACCAGCAATTGTCATTGCAGGCAAGAATATTTTGGGTGGACAGAATTTTATCAAGGGAATCGAGTCTCATTAGTGTCCAATTTTGAAAACAGTCCAAGACAGGGATAAATCTTCCGTCTATTTTTATATTCTTTAACTGGGAATTAAAGCAGTGTAAATACAGCGGCGTACTGGTGTCTTACCTATATTTTGAAGAAGGTGAGAGGAAAAGGAGATGGTCAGTGCCGTATTAGAGGAATTAGTTTCGTCTTTCTGTCTTTTATTCTCCCTAAAGAGTCACTATTACAAAAGATTCCAGATCTCATTAATGGTAGCAGCTCCATAAATTTACATGTTGGATCCCATTGGATAATTAACAAATCAGAAATTATTTAACTGTAAACAAATATAAATAATGTGAATATACATGTCGAGAATCTGTCTGAAGGAAATCGTCTGAAGTTTGGAAGCACCTGAAATAGTTGGATAGGGAAAAGACATAGTGGAGATCTCAGTGCTGCAGCAAGGACAACAGATCCCCACTGTGAGCTGTAGAAACCTTCAGATGGAATTTGAAGTGTGTTTCCAAGTGTACTGATTCATCTGGAATTCATCGAGGAGCACGGATCTGCATTCGCTGCTTTGAGTGTCGTAACTTTGCGTGAAGGGCCCACCAAGCCAGTTCTCAGCAGAGCTGTACTCTGCATGTCCTTGTGATAGAGACACCGTAAAAAGCAAGCCAAAGACCTGAATCCCAGGATTATGAACTAATCATACATGAAAATCAGTTTAAAAGGTCTTGCATGAAAGGCAAATTGCCTCTTGTGAGAGCTGCGGGAACCCCCAGTTTGGGGAGGGTTTGGAGTTACAGTGTAAACCACTGAGGGTAAAGCCCAAACCTGGGGTAGCTGTCCCTGGCCCCTGCACACGGGTCCGAGGGGGAGCAGTAACACAGGGCTGATTGTTGCCAGTATTTTTGTTACTCTTTTTGGCCTTCCTGGTTTTCGCTCCTGCCGCCTTTGAAATTTCTTCCTGAAGAACAAAATAACATTATCTTAGCTCTACAGCTTCTCCCAGGCAGTAATACCTTTTGGAAAGTCACTGATTGAAAGAAAAGTAATCTTTAAAAAATAACCGTCAATGCTGGTGAGTTGGTTTTTTTTGAAGTGGAACCACGGAGAAGTTGGAGAAGCAGAGGTGCAATTTTTGGCTGTGATCTTTGCTTGTTGATGCAGAATTGAGTCAGAAATCACCCCAAAGAGCCTTGGATTTTCCAAAGAAAACCCATCTACTCCCATTGAAACCAGAGACTATTTATGTGACATTGTTCAGTCTTGTCTTTGTAAAGAAAAGAGTTAATCCAACAGCAGGTGCTTTGCAAAAACCCACCTCAATTTCCCAGTACCTGAACTTTTGAGCTTTTTTGAACTCCTTGAAGAGATCTGGCCGAGTTAGGATGATAAAGGCAGGCTTTTGGGTGTGCCACGATAGGCTCCAGTGCTTACTCTGTGAGAGAGAATAATTAACTTTAGAAGTTTCTTTTATACCAGTATCCTAAAATTCATTGCATCTGCCAAATGCGCGACTGCCTAGAACGTCCTGAGGGTCCTTAGGGCCGAGCCCTTCGGGTGGGGCCGGTGCTTTAACTGCACTTTCATGTGTTTGATTTGGGCACAGATAATCCCTGAATTCCGTAAATGACAGCGCTTCTAGGATAAACAGTTCATAACTGTAGCTTTTGGAAAGTTCTAGGTTTTCTGAGAAATTGTAGCTTTGGAAGAGTTTTAGGTTTTTTGGTAAAACCTTCCCAATTTTTGAGCTGTATTTTGTGCTGGTTTTTGTCTGGATTTTGGCTGGTACTCACCATGTATTTCTGTAATTGCCTGCATTTGTCTTCGAGAATGACGCAGAGGGTGGCTGCTGTTGGACTGAAGGTGATCCAGGTCATTGTGCTCATGCCAGGCTGTTTGTATTTTTATAATTGCAGTGCAGAAGAGTTGTTTTATTCATTACAGAGCAAGTTACCCATATATAGATTCTTTGCTGTGAATGTTTCTGAAATAGAATTTAAAAAATCACCATCAGTGTCCTTTTACCATCATCCTGTGACAGTCATAACACATCCTGCCATAACTAACTCTCATGGGCTTTTCCACTAAGGATGGTTGTATTCTATTAAGACATAATTTTTAAAAATGATTTAAAAACCCCATTTTCATTCACTTTGGAAGCAGCATTTCGTACTGTAAAATCTAAATGGTCAATGCCTTTTAAATATCTTTATTTAGCTGTGCTAAACATAACTTGTGTTTTTGCAGTTGAAAGTTCCTTTATATTAACACAGAAATTTTTTGTACAAACACAAAAGTGATTATTTTTGTGTAGTAAAAACAGAAGAGTAGAAGTGACCAGGTCTCAAGTTATGCACGTGCTTTAAGATTAATTTAATGTGGAGGGGTTTTTTTAGCAAAATGAGCAGCTTGAGTAGGAGTTACTTGGTTAAAAAGAACATATTTATAGAAGTGTTTATTGTAGGTTAAGAAAAAATAAAATAGTGATCAGTAAAATGGTGTAGATAACAGAATGTTTCAGAGGCTGGTCTTGTGTCTTCAGTGTTCCACTGGGCTTTGAAGCTTTATTGTAAACTTGAGGTTGTGGAAGTGGAGTTGACACATCTGTGGTCTGCAATTCCCAGCTTCTGCAAGACATCCCTAAATACGTGTTTTTATCCCGCTCCAGACACACCAAGAGCCATTCCAGGGGCGAGAACGATTATTTCTCTTCTGCCTCCGCAGTGCCTGGTGTCTGGTGGGTCTGCCGGGCTCTGCTGGTCACGGCTGCAGGACTCCTGGGGGGTTGGTCTGTCCACTCTGGGCTGGACTGACAACCTCTGATGATTTTTCACTGGATTTTTCACCAAACCTCTGTCAGATGGTACATTTTTATTTTAAAGTCACACAGCTGACACTGACTTAAGTGGTCTCATGTTCTTTGCTGTTGCTTTTGTCATAATCTACCCCCCCTTTTACATATTCCCTGCTATTTCCCTCGATCTTCCAGAAATTAATCTGAGTGTCAAAGGGGTAATTTTTTTGGATATAGAAATAAAGAAGATTGAGCACAACTATCTCAAATATTTTTCATGGAGGTTTTGAACCAGGACCGGTGCACGTAGTTGGGCTCACCAACGGCAAGGCATTGTGTGACTGTCGTTAGAAGAAGATGGGAACTTACAGGTTGCAGAATTTAATTAAAATGAAGTGATTCCTATAAAATTCATAGTTTTAGGTTCCAAACAAGACCCACGTCTGTGTGTCTTTGTAATCTCTGTGCACACGTGCAAATACAGAGCCTGGAAGCCATGATTCTTACAAGTGATGTGTTTATTCGGATATTAAAAGGAACTTCATGAAAAGCATACTTTGAACAAAATATTTTGTTAAAAAGAGTTAAATTTATTCATCATTCTCGCTAAAAACAATTCTACAGTAAATATTTTAAGTAAGTTTCTTAAGGAACACAATGGGCCATCTAGACTCGAGTCACACTGACAGCACTAAAAGGCATTGCTCGATTTATGAGAGCTCTCTGTTTACCCAAGAATGTAGAAATTTCCCTTTCTAAATGGGACAGCCTTATCTTTATTATTCCAGTGCCTTTTAGTTTACACTTCTGCTGTAAGCAATGTTTCAGGAGTCTACTTCAGGATTCCTAAATAAATGAATAGACAAAATTAATGCTCAGTGCTAGCAATCTACATTTCATATATTGTGTGATTGAAAGTAAGCCTTGCTGAGCAGCAGAAAAGAAAAATGATGGTGGCACTTTATTGATACAGAATTTATGTGATAACAGAAGGTAAATTGAGCTTCTGAAAATAAACCTTGTTTACAAATCCTGGAGTTTTTTTAAAAAACAGAAGCAAACCGTGATGGCAATGAAAATCCAGTTCTAGGCACATCCAAGAAGCCATCTCTCTTCTTTTCATCCAATAGGTGTCAGAATGGATATAATTGTGCATCATACTTGCTCACTGCATGCAGACCAGCACTAGCGCCCTGCACACAGTGTGGCTGGGTTGTGGCTGCCTGTCTGTCACGGGAGTGGAAATAAAACTGGATTTTTATTTGCCCAAAGCAGATTCCAGTGCATAAACCGGTGCTAATTGCGTGGTCCGTATCCGGATGTCCCCAGGAAGTGTCACTTCCATGCATTAATACGGACCAGGGGCTTTGTGTGCACAAGAAAAGTTTTCAATATGTCCTGTCCAGAGTAACTACAAAACCAGCTGATGCAGTTCCAGCTCAGAGCTCTGTTTTCTCCCCGAGATAAAATCCTACCAAGGGTAGCAGCTGATGGGAGCTGAAGGGACGTGTGCTGTTCCCATCTTCAGATAAAAATCTGATAAAGAAAACAGCTGATGTAAGTTAAAACACAGTGTACTATTTATATGCTAAAAATAACATTTGGAATGCTTTTGTGTTGAGTTATCTTGGCTGTCTTGAGCAGCAATTAATAATTTATTCAGCCTGTCTTAATCTGCTTTTCTGTCTGTTTATCAATGGACCTTCACTGGAAAAAACCACAGTGACAAGTCAGTAAGATCCTGGGATTTGATATCTTTCTGTCTTTAACTGTGAGATGTCTCTCTTTTTTAAGCACACTGCTACTGCAGCTGAAATTTTACTTAATGTGCTTTTCTCAGTTCTGTTTTGTTTACTCTTGCATGGGACTGCTTCCCTCTCCCAGCCCCTTCTTCATCAAATAACCCATCATTCTCCAGGGTGAAACTTAAAAAAAAACACTACAACCCCCCCCACCCACTCCAAACAAAACCCCTAATGCTTGCTGAACTAAACGGATGGTTTCTGCTAATTTAGGAGAAGGTTTGGCCATGAAATAAGGTGTTAAGTCAGTAAATAATCTTCCAGAAAAACTGTCTGTTGTTTCTATCTACAAGGTAGTCAGGTCCCTGTGGTAAGTTTTTATTTGTTAAAATTATTTAAATAAAACAAAATTACTTTTAAAATTGGTTTGATTTTTACCTCTTTCGTAATGTTTGGTTTTCCTCTGCATTTTTGCTTGAAGTCTTGTCATGTTATTGTAGAAATTTAATATTGTTTTAAGGTTGATGAGAGGCCCATGGTTTAAAAAACTCTAATCTGAGCATCGTTCGGAGAACAAAAAGCAGTGATAACCAGTTTGCGGCTCCTGGGAGGCTCAGACTTAACATTAATTTGTATCCTTAGCCACACTTTATAGTGATTAAATACAGAAAAACGCTCACAAAACGTTTTAGTTTAGTATTTTTGCGCATTTTCATTAATTTTTAGGCTGTACATCAGCTGTAGAAAATCGGTGAACATTGCATATGTGTGCCTGAGTTGGCTTTTGTGCCCGTGCTGCGCTTTGGCTGTGCCGGGCTGCGGGCCCTGCAGCCCCGGGCCGCGCGTCTGGGGCCGGCCCTGCCTCCGGCCGTCCCGCACGGGCTCCCTCCTTACGGCCCGCCTCAGATGTTTGTCTTTCCCTAATTAGATCCACGAAATCCATTCAGCCGGCCTGTGACGTCCCGGTCCCTTGTCCTGGCTGGCTTGGGCCAGACAATGAGCACAAAGATACAGTCGGACTCGTTTTCTCATTATTGATTTCACGCACCAGCTGGCAGCTGTTGGAGCTTGTTCGTTTTTATAACCCTCTGGGCAACTTTTTAAAAGTACTTTTCTTTGACCATCTGCTAAATGCAATTGGTTTAATAATTAAAGACTTGCCATCCCTGTTTGGAGAAATACAAATGCTGTTTCTACAGCTGAGAGTTGGCCGGTTTTGTTTTAAGCATAGGTGGGATGATTCCTGTCAGCGATGGAGCCCCAGCTCCTGGGAGAGTCCCATCGCTCATGTTAATAAGGGGATGAAAAAAGGGAACTTTCAGTGGGTTTGTTTCACA
This sequence comes from Mystacornis crossleyi, assembly GCA_013400655.1. Classification (NCBI taxonomy): domain Eukaryota; kingdom Metazoa; phylum Chordata; class Aves; order Passeriformes; family Timaliidae; genus Mystacornis; species Mystacornis crossleyi. The sequence goes on along the minus strand of VYZQ01007756.1, from coordinate 19,592 downwards.
CCAGCTGAGTGCAGGGTGTGGGGAGGGGAGGTTGTGTCCAAGCTCTGCCTGTTTTTAAGTTTGACAATTCCCAGTTCTTGCGTTTGCAGGAGCTCAGGGAGAAGCTTTTCGCTGGGTTGTAAGCAGCGTATTCCAGCCTGCATTGTGCACCAGGGCAGTGAGGACCAGAAGCATTTGGAGGTGTTTTTCAGTGCTGGCTGTGGCTGCCCTGACAACAGCAGGCTTTGGGACCACCATCTGCCTGTGCCCTGCCTGGGGTCAGGGTGGCACAGAACCCTTGGCACAAACTGGAAACCAGACTCCTGGAAACCATAAAAACTTCAGTTGGTGTTCTGTTATTTTCAGCTTTTCTTTCTTTCTTTCCCTTTGCTGAAGTGATGGCAAGTGAGACACCAGTGTGTGTCTTACTGGGACTAATTTGAGATACAAGATGATAAGTAGCATAATAAAGTTCTTCCTAAGAAAACCAAAGTGCTTGCTAAAAATAAAAGCAGAGACAGTAAGTCACTGGTATGAATGGTAAGTCCCTTGGAGCCCCTGGATTTTCCATACAGTGTGTTTCATAGGCAGGATGTGTAAAAAAGATCCAACCTTAGTTTGAACTCATCTTTATGCTGTGATTAGATCTAAACTTTCCCATGATTCCTTCAAAAAGGGCTGCTGAAAAATCCTTCTGTTTACCAAACAGTTTACCATTTGTTTCAGATGTACCTCAAAGCTGACCTGGAGGATTACTCTCATGAGAGGTGAAAAAGGGTAATTCATTTTTTATGTTCCTTTAATCTTGGAATTCTTTCAAGAACTCGCTGTGCAGGAATCGGTGCATTTTATTTTGCTATGGCATCATTTATTCCCCAGACATTCTTTGCTGCACAGTGTATGCTTAGAGAATTGGTTAGAAATTCGTGTGGAAGAGGAAGGTCTGTCGGAATTTGTCAGAGTTTTTTAATACAATTGAATAAGACTCTTTTGTAGAGAATGAAAAAGGAAATAGTCATGTGTTTTCTTAATAAGATGAAAGATATCTGTGTTTGCTTTGAGATTTTTATGTTTGTTTGTTTTAAAAGTATTCCCATCTTTAATATTTTTGTACTTTACAAACATAATCTTGTTCCAGACAGCTGTGATCTCTGGTCCCCTCTAATTCCTAAAGTAGACAAGAGCAAGTCAAATTTTCCAGAGTATTTGGCTAAATATCCCCTGAAATATAATTGAACTGAAAGTGAATGCTTACAGTAAAAGTTCAGATTAGAGTGCAAAGTTTGCATGAGAAATTCCTTTCTTGAACTTAATCCTGTGGTGGTTTTCATACGGAGCATTCTCATCATAGATTTCATGGTTGTAGTATTTTTTTAGATTGCAACAAGTCTGCCCTAAGCTGTGTAAGCCTGTGCTTTGCGTAGGTATTTCTCTTTCAAACAAACCTCCTCACTTCTCTTCATTTTCTGCTGCTTCGTTTCAGGAGCTGACGCTCTCTGAGGCTGTTAATTACAAGCCTGTCGAGCTCTGTGTAAATGGGAAACGGGCAGAGGAGATAAATACAATTTCTTGTATTTGTTGAGCTCGCACAGTTGACAAAACGAGTGACAGCTGCACAAAGCGCGTTTGGGTCAGTGATGTTTCTCTTTAGGAGGTTGGAATGATTCTTCCTTGAATGCCCTAAACCTCTTAGAGTGTTTCACAATACTCTGTATAGTTGCTTTGAAGTGTCCCTTTCCTGTGCTAAGTTTAGTTCTAAATGAACTGCAGACGGATGAATGGCCGATAGGCCGCGGCAGGGCATTCAGCTCAGGATCAGGCCGGGAGCTGCAGTGCAGGCTCTCGTGGGCACAGCTCTGCTGTGGGTAGAAATCCAGTCAAATCCTCGATTGCAGGAGCCACTGCATTTGGTTTTATTGAAATACAGTAAATGCTCTTTGACTTGCCCCTGGATGGTGCTGGCATTCTCTTGGGAGTGTGGGAGTAACCGCTCATCCTCTTCCTCTCAGCCCTGGTCTGCATAGACAGCCCAGTGCTTCCTTGTTTCTGGAATCTTTGTGGAGAGGTTCGGAATGAGCACTCCTAAAAACGTCTCTCCCCTTACCCTGCTGACCTTTGCCTAGACTGGAGCTGTGCCCCTTTCCCAGGGAGAGGAGGGCAGAAGCGCTGGAGGGGTTTGGGGTGCAGTGCTCTGTAGGGCCGAACCTCATGAACAAGTGGCTTTATTGGGTTATCTGGTAGCATTTTAGACCCAACTTTTTTCACTGCGCAGGAGGCAAATTCTTCACCAGGAATAACAGAGTCCAGAAATAAGCTCAGGGTCTGTAAAAGGAAGTAGTCATAAAATGCATTCATGTGTTCGCAATCCCCAGGATAAATATTTTTGTTCATGCTAAATAATGATCTGACATTGGTACAAATTCTGAAAGCAAGAAATGGTGTTTTGTAAGTTATTTTTTCTTGGCCTTTTTTTGCCTTTTTCTTTCTGACAAAACTTTACCCAGATTTTTTTTCCTCTGAAGCGGCTTTTGCGGTCACTGGGCTGAGGGGCTGTGTGACAGGCGGATTTCTCTGGGCTGTGGCTACAGACAGCTGTCTCCTTTTGGAAATGGACTTCTGGCTTCGAGGGGGGGTTTGAAATGGATGCTGACATGTGGGAATTAATCCAGTTTGTCACGTACATTGGAGTGTGGCAGAGAGTGGGTTTTTCCCCCCTCTTCAGGCTGTCCCCTCGTAAGAAAATCACAGGCAGAGTTTTTCTTGTGCTGCAGCTACAGTCGTCATGTCATTCCTTAATTGACCCCCTTTGGAGATGCCTCACATTCTGCTGCAGGGCTTTCCATCGTGGTTCCAAAGAAAAAGGTGAAAGGATTCATTCTCCCCTAAAATGTGAGGGTTTTGTCCCGTGCCATTGATTGCTTTCAGATGGCGACCGGAGAGGATTCGTGTCTCACCACACGTCTCTGTAAAGGTTGTCGGTAAAAATGGGCTCTGCCTGCAAAATTTTGAGTCCTGAGTAATTCCTGGGCTGTTGCAACTGGAATACAGACTTTTCAATGGAGCAAACCGCAGAGAGTGCTGTAAGCAAACACACTTAAAATTCGGTATATTTAGTTCTGTCTGTAATCTGATAATAACAGTAGTACTTGGAATGTTTAATTTATGGTATTGAAGGAATTTCACTCCTTAAGTGATGGTCTGAAACAGGTCTGATTTTGCCAGCTTTGGTCTTTCTTTCATGAGAGAGCAGGACAGTGTCTATCCCTGTTTGCAGTTGCCTGGAATGGCTGATACCCTCACCTGTACAGAAAAACAGCCAGACATTTTTTGCAGATACAATAAGCTGGATTTTCCAAATCTCATCTCTGGCTTGTGGCATTTGTACAAACAATTTGTGCTGGTCTTGGTGAGGTTTAATTGTGCAAGTAATTCCCATAGAACAGAAAGGGAGAATAAACAGTTTGAACAGGACAGGAGAAGACAAAGGTGCTGGTCAGTGCTTCTGTGCTATAATCTTTAATTACAGATAATATAAAATAAATATTGAAGGCTTTTCTAGGGAATATTAACACTACATTTTCATCTTGTTTTTTATTGCTTGCTGTGTAAAATGTTGCCTGCAGTTAAAAGTGTTTGCGAAGGAGTATTCAACTCAAGCTAAAAACCCATTGCTCAAAGTAGTTCCATGTAAAGATTTTATGATACTTATATCAAAGCATGAAAGATGCTTTTTTCTAAACATTGTAAATTTTGATGTATTATTTCAAACAGTTTTATGCAGGATCAGTTCAAGTAATATGTACTAAGTTCTGAAGACCCTTTGAAAAAAACTCATGAGCACAAACACTGCTGGAAAGAAATACAAATAAACCACTCCATAATATTTTGGACTAGAATGAACAGCTTAATTTGTAGATCCATCATCTGACTTCTCTAAAACTAAGAGACGAAACAAAAACTGTAAAACAATTCTGAATAATTTATTGGTATTGCTGATGCTTCCAAGTGAGTGAAGTGCATAATGATGATGTCTAGATAGTCATTATTTGTCTTTTTTACATACTTGATAATTGAGCAGAATAGTTTCCTGAAGATTGTTTGTGTTTGTTTGCAAGTTCTGTCAAATCCAGCAAGATGTATAGGTGCCATTAAAAATCCATATTGATTTCCCACACTCAGCTGGGAGCTTACTTGAAAAGTCAATCATTAGTTGAATGAGCGTCCAAAGCATGTTCCAATATCTACTGGTTGTTTATGTTTTTAAGCAAAAATGACTATTTGAAAAAGAAATGTCGTAGGTTCTGGCATCTGATATGTAAAGATTTGTGTTTTTCACCAGTGCTCCTGTGCTGGGCTGGGCTGTTCTGCCCTGGGTTTGCACCTCTGACCCTTCACGTTTGAATTTATTTGGATCCAGCCTTCGAGCATTCCTGGTGTGCAGTCCCTTCCATCTGAGCCCGTGGATATTGACAGGGGTGAGGCTGGGTTTGGGAGAGGGAAGGAGCGAGAGCTTGGCAGTGTTCCCTGTCTCCTGGGGCACGAGCCTGCAGCTGGGCCTTGGGCACTCACCGTGGCCTGGAGCTGAGCAGGATTTGGGCTTCTCCTCCTCTTTCCTGCCTGTTTCTTGTCTCCTTTCTTGCGCTCCAGAGGAGAGGGTTTTGAGAGAGGAGGTGGCAGCCTCTGCCCGGGTCGAGGGGAATGGTTATAATTAATGGATGATACATTCTCTTTACACTTATTTCATGGACGGCTTATGGGATATCTGTGCTAATGGATTGATCCTATTTAATGTATATTAGTAATTAAAGAAAATACATTTTTAAGAGGCAAGGATATATTTAATTTTAATAACTATCTTTCCCTGAATCAAGAAGTCTTTGCACAGAACTCTAATGGGTAACATTAGTCAAATGTGTGATAGATCAGATTGTTAAGTATGAAGGGTGTTGTTAATGTAACACAGAAGAGAAATCTTGTGAGGTAACTCTGAATAACACCCAGGAAGAGTGCATTCATCATGGTATGCTGACAAAACATCTGAGTAATGATGGCCATTAAATCTTTTGTCATGGCTAAGATACGAAAAAAGAAAACAAGTTAAAGTGTGAACCATTTAGGAAAATTGCCATTTGACATGTAAACCTTTCTGCCTCTGTGTGTTCATTTTTATATTATGGAATGAATTTGCATTTTAGAGGAAATTAGATTTGCCTGGCAGTTAGGGGGGGAAATGGTGAATTTCAATCTCTAGTTAGTCAAACATTTAAACGGAAAAATCAGAATTGCTTTTTTTCCTTCCCCCCCCCCCCCCTTGGAAGGGAAAAAACCGCAGCAAAACAACCAACTCACGAGATTCAAAAAGGTTTGGTTTATTGATAAATTTATTTTTGGACAAGTTCTCAGTGTCTGACCATCTGCATTGCCTTTACATGACCCTGTGTGTGAGTAGATGTGCATTGGGCTGCCCTAAACCCTGGAGTAGGGAGCGATTCCCGAACACTCCGCACTGCTCATGTTCCCCGTGCAGTGAACTTGCTGAATTCCGTGTGGTCAAACATGGCAGTAAAGCCATGGATTTGCATGGTGAGGTGAGTGGATTGCAAGAGTTTGTAAGAGGTTTGGAATTGATGTAGCAGAGAGAAGAGGCACTGGAGAGGTACAGTAAGAGAGGCAGAACTCAGAGAGTCCCTGGTTATTCTGATGTGGTGGCTGAAAAGCCAACTGACAGTTTCTTGAAATGACTAAACTCAGAAAAAATTGGTTACCAGTTTCAGGACTTCGATGGAACTGGCATTTCTTAGCTGGTTCCAGTATCAGGTTTTTGTAAGAAGATAAATAAGAAGAAAATGGTGATGTTGAGATCAAGAAAAAGTTTGTGGTGAGACATTTTGGAGTTGCTGGAAAGGTCTGTCAGGTCACTGGAATGTATCCACACAGCAACATTCTGTTGTTATATTAGGAGGAAATGAGGCAAATTACAATAAAAACTACATTTAGCCAAGAAAGAATTCGTAGCAAAATTGTCCAGATGGTTTATCTTAACCCTGACAGCAAAATATGTTAACCAGATTAGTAATTTAGACACCACTGATATAAAAGGGACTGTTTGGAGCAATAGTGGTTTGGGGTTTTTTTAAGTTGCTTTCTTGATTGAATTTCTTTAAATGGATGTTCAAATTTTAGTGGTTCAGGTTGTATTTTAATAACTGTTGGTCTTTAAAAAACCTGAATTTGATATATACAAGTTGGAAATAATGGCAAATGCAACTCTCACAAGTTTATTGAGTTTGTTTTAGTGTAATCCTTTCTAAAAGTAAACTTCAGATGGCTTTGAACCATCAAACAGTGGTATTTCATCAGCACCATCTATGGGGGAAGGAAAGGGCCTGGAAATTCTTCTGCAAGTTGTTCCAGCAAAGTAGCAGTCCCAAAAGAACTGCAGGTGATTGGATCTACTTATAATTTTAAACTAGGGAGACATCAGTAAAATAGCTGAAAACAGACATGAGACATGGAGAGAGGAAGAAAGAGGAAGGAAAAGGGGTACAACAGCCAGAAATGGAATAAGAATGCAAGGAATATATGTAAAGGTTAGGAAATCTTCTGACCTCACTTAGGATATTGTTTTTGTTCTGGTTACCATATTCTTTAAAGATGTAACATTTGAAAAGGGGAATTTGATTGACCTTATGACTAAAGATAGGAACTCTGAGGAGAGGCTAAAATCATGAATTTCTATAACCTTTAAAGAGCAAAGGTTGAAAGGCATTTAATTGGAAAATATAAAATCTCCTGAATTATATATCGATATATAACTCTATTTCTTTTATATCAGAAATTATTATAAAAGGAAGGGTATCTGTCAGCTGAGGGGCAAGTAACTGAGCACTGTTCACTTGCTGTGCACTTGCTCCTTCTGCTGTTCTCTTCTGGGCACAAAGAAACCAGGCTTCCCTTCCACTTCCAGCAGTACCTGAGCTGGGGAAATACAAAAACGTGAAATGCATGTGGGGAAAACCCATCTGAAAAAGTGTGAAAATACTCTCAGATATTGTGTCTTACTGGTCATTGCTGGAGGGGGTTGGGTTCACCAGTCAAAGCTGTCTTCTGGTCTTGGACAGAGACTGTGGTGGTCAGGAGGCCTTGCAGGATTTGGTTCCTCCAAGTTCCTGAGGCAGGGAAGGGTTCCACACCCTCTGGATATCCAGATCCCCCCACTCCCTCCTCAGGAGGAATCCTGCACTCCACACGCCCTGGCTGGATCTGTGTGGGGGCAGAGCTGCCCCCCTGAAACGGGAGTGGGAAGTGAACCAAACTGGGGGAAGCTGTGCGGCACAATTGTAGCCTAAAACTGCTCTGGAGTTACCAAAATACAGCATTTAATTTAAAACTCCTTACAGGCATAAACAAGGCTTCAAGATTGTTTTTAGGATTAGTTTTTAAAATGATCCTATTCAAGAAATATTTTGTCTAATTATGTAATATTTTAGCCTTATTTAGTCACTAAAGAGACCAGAAAACAGTTTTTACAGTAAAATACTCAGGTCAGTCTGCATCTGTCTGTGACAGCTCATCCCAGAACCATGTTTTGAAGTAGTTGGTAGAAAGAAGAAGCTGATAAAAGGGAGATGAGCAGCAGCAGTGTCGCTTCTCATATGGGTTCATTGGCTTTGCTCAGTGACATCAGAAAGAAGGGAATCCACTTCTAACTCTGCTGTTAACTTGTAGAAATGGAGTCACTTCTCTAGGGGATGAAATGGATAGACTTGGTATTTCCCTTTATCTCTGATAAATGTTGTTTTTGTACTCTAGATCTAATGGAGTTTTTCTCACTGGCATCACTGCTCAGCTATTCAGATTTAAATATGTTAATTGAGTTGAAGTCAGGCAGCTCCAAATGCAGCTCTGATGTGATCTAGCACTGCACAGTCATTTTATTTGCCTCTTTCAGTATTCAAAGTTGCATCATCTAAACTTTCTATGCCAAGAACATTAGGATGTTTTTATAGTTTTGAATTTGTAAATAATTGCCATTTTGAGAAGGATGCGTGGTCACTTGAGCTCGTGCACTGATTAACTCTCACTGTGGAGCAGGATCCATGAGAATGCTGAAGGTCCCGTTAGAAAATACAGAGCTTGATTTACACTCAGTGAGAGCGACATTGATCACGTTCACATACTGAAACAATTATTGATGGAATCTATGATGAACAAGTCATTCCAGTTGTGATGAACATTGGCTTCTAGCAGACATTTGACACTGAACCATGAGATTCTTTGTTGTTACAGCACATCTGAGAAAATCATTAAGCTTTTTGAAGCCTTTACAAGCTGGGCCTGGGAGTATTATTTGCATTAAGTTCCTTTCACATCAATTTTGGTTTTCTTGCAGTAATACATTAGCAAATTCGGGGTTATCAGTAGCCATAAGAGATATTACAGGTAGAAATACAAATGTAGCTCACCTAATTATCAGCATGTACGTGTGTCAAGGAATCTTTGAGTAAAAGTAGAATTACGTTTAAGCTGTTAATAACATGGTAAAGGCAAACTGCAGCAATTCTGAAGAACTGGAAGTGTTTGCAGTTCAAAATATTTTAATTCTTACGTTCTTCTTGAGGAAAAAAAGGTTGAAAATCAGAAATGTCCTTCATGGTTGGTTCAACCAAGCCTATGTGAGTGGAAGGAGAGTGTGGCACCAGTTGAAGAACTACATTTCTGTGTATTTTTCACACTGGAAGTTACAGGATTTAGTTGAGAGCTTTGAGAGTGCAGCTGGATTTCCAAGAATTGTCGTCGTTTTTACATCTGCATTGAAGCAAACTGCCTGTTCAGATGTCAGAGAGTCAGGAAATACCCTCCCTTGCTGGCCAGACCTTTGAAATGGTTATTCACTGTTCTGTACGTGAGATTAGGCTGCTCACGAGCAGTTCCCAGCAGCCCATTTCGTGTCAGGGAACGTGCAGGGGGGAGAGGTGTGCTTGGGTCCTTGGCCAGTTTGTTCCTCTGTCCACGTTATCACACACACCTGGGGCCATGAAATGTGCTCCCAGGAAATAGGAAGGAATCCGTGATTCCCCACAGGCTGCTTGAAAACAAAGCCAGGGAATACAACAACACCTTGTCCAGCAGCATCACACTGTGTCTGCCTAAAGATCCCAATTGATTTGTGTAACAGCCTGAATAATGAATGTGGATTTTTAGTTCGGTCCCCTGAGCGAACGATGCTGTTCCACTGCCTTTGAACTCTTCTTTTCAGCTTGTGATCTTTAAGTTAAATTCTCTCAGTGTAATTTTACGTTCAGAAAGAAAGTAAAATTTAAATTGTCTTAAGACTACAAGATTTTTAATTGTCTTTTTGGAAAAGTATTGTTAATTACTCTAATGTTACACGATGGAGAATAGGTTGCAGATTTACTGTCATTTTAGTATTTAAATCTTCAGAGATCTCTGACCCAGTGTTCCCTGACCCACAGGTTTACTGTCAATCCTCTTGACCTTCTTGCACTCACTTTTCTTTGGGTTTTTTTCATTAAACTGGTGTTACTCATAATGAGATAGATATATTAAAGTTAATACTCCCTTCTTTCCAAGCAGAGTCACTTGATATTTTGCTCCTAAAGTGCATTTAAAAGTCTCCATGCAAGCAAAACAGGATCATACTTCGTATTTTATATGCTGAGTAGCTGTTCTGCAAAACTGCTCAAAGGATGATGGACAAGCACAAACCACTGTCCTGCACCTTCCAGCTTCCAACACACACACAGAGATACTTTTCAAATTTTTTGAAGACCAGAAATCAGAAAGTCTTGAAAAAGAGAGTTTAACAGTCTTAACACTAGAAAGTTTTGCATTGGCCTGCATCAGAAATGCCCAGGGTGAAAAACATTCAAAAGCATTATTCTAACCCACCAAACTTTTCCATTAAAGCCAGTGTGTCCAGCAGTGATTTCTGCTCAGCATCACTTTCATTAGGTGACCTCTGGGAGTGTTCTACATGCAGAAGCATCAGGCAGACGGAGCTGACTCGCACTTGGACTTGCAGAGATGCATTTGCAGAGTGTGGGCCCTGAATAATTTAGAGAGCAGTAGTCCAGAGGAGCTGCAGCTCAGTGTTAGAGCGTGCTGAGAAAGTTGGTTTGTAAATGATTGTTTTTTATTTTAAAACTGGACCACTCCAAACTTATGAGTATTTTTCTGTGTTCTTTCCATTTTCTGTTCTCTTAGAACAGATGCTCTTCAGAGGAGGAATAAAAAAAGGTGTAAAATTAATACTTAAAGGCAGAAGATGGAGTCAAGGAATAAAATACCCATTTTCCTTCAAATACCTCTTAGTGGAAACCTGCTCCCAAATAATGCTTAAATGAGAATGTTTTGCAAAACTGGTTTTGAAAAACGTATTATTTAAACTAAAAAAAAAAAAAAAAAGACATTCAGTCCTGCATTTTCAAAACACTTGGGATATTGCAATAGCTGCAGTACTCAGTTACCTCACAGGGAATTTGGACACACGTGGTGGTGTGTGCCTGCCATGGGGGATAACAAATCCATCTCTGGGTAGGGAGCAGCTTCTTGTGCTCGTCGTGGATTATATGAGGTTTTCCTGCTAAGTGCTCACATTTGCCACTTCCCCCCACATGTTTGGGAATAACTGATGTGAAATTCTCAGAGGAGGCTGCTTTGGTGAGGTGTGGGATCATTGCTAAATGCATCTCAGTCCTTACAGAACGTCTACTAAAAGGAGGATAAAAGCCAAGTGGGATTGCCAGGCTGTTTGGGAAGAGGCAGCTTTCACACGTGGTCACTCGACATTAAAGAGAGCTGGAATTCTGATATATTCTCACAAGGTAAAAGTTGTGGGTTATAATCACACTGCAGGAGGATGGCTCTCCATTAGCGCTTCCTGCGCCCAGAGACAGGACTTAGCACTTGGCAATTAAAAAGCGAGCTTAGATTTATTACAGTACATTTTTTGTAGTGAGATTTGCCTCAGGTGAGTGTTGCATAAGGATATTTTCAGGCATACGTGCAAACAAAGTAAATGTAGTGCTGTTGCTGATGTATCTGTAGTAAAATTGTAAGAAAATTATTAAAAAAATGAAGAGCAGCATTGGCCATTCTCCGCATAAAAAAGCATTGTTTACCTGCTGCCACACAAGCTCTCTCTTCCTGCAGCTTGTTTATTTATTCCCCACTCAAATGGCAAGAGAACACTTCATTCCTTCTCCATGCAGGACATCTCCTTCCTAATTACTTAAACTCTTCTTTTTTCCCTCCTTTCATTCCAGCTGCTCACAGATGAGAGTTCTGTTACACTATCTGGAATATTTGTTAATAAGAAAGTAACTTAAGTAGTTAACATAACAGGAGTTGATTTGACCTGCTGATATGCGTTTTTACAGAATAAACAAAGCCTGTTATCTGAGATTTTATTTATAAGGATCTGCCCAAGTGATCTGAGATCCCCCTTGTTTGCCTGTCCTGCCCTAGACCTCGGCACATAATCTCACTGTACTGCTGCCCTTTTGACATCTGATTGCCCTTTCCATCAGCATCCATCCAAAAGCATATTTGTCTAAAAAGGAAACAATTAAATTCCAATCTCAGACAGAAAACCTTTACTTTTCAAAGAAAACATACTGAAGAAGTTACAAAGTCGTACATGACGGGGAACCCTCACTAAATCAGAACCAGAAGTCATTAGGCCAAATTCAGCTCCTGCCAAAATAGACACCAAGCCACTGATCTTGATGATATTTTGCCTGTTTATATTAGTAATATTATAGGCACTTACTTTTTATTTGTTTTTCCATTAAATCCTGTAGTAAGACTTAAGTTATAATGTATGTGACAAGTATCGTTGACATGCAAGATAAATAACAAGTGTGATTGGGGAATACTGAAATATTTCAAATATGAAATGATCTACTTAATCACCTGTAATAATGGGCTAAAATGGCTGAATGCAGTGAAATTCAGTTAAATGGTGTTGCTCTCCTCTCATACGTGGACGTCCTATTGCAGAGGGATCTAAGAGTTGCATTATGGTGCTTTTTCGAGGATAGCAGTGAGTTTCTGTAGTGCCCAGAGCAGATCTGCTGCTCTCGGTGTTTGCACATCCTTTTCTGTTCGTGTGTCTGCGGATGATCCCACCTGGGAAACACCTTTTTGCCTGCACAGTGAGCATCGTTCCCTGACTTTGTCCATAGTCACAGGTGCAGAGTTTTGGATCACAAGTTTGCAAACAGCTGTGAAAAAGCTACAAATAATTCATGCTGTATAATCAGTGGTATAATTGAGTTATACTCTGAATTTAGGTTTGATGGGGAAGCAGTGCCTGTATCTTACCTTCAAAGCCTTTCATGCTGAAGAATTTACCAAAGGGAATTTTGTCACTGTTTCATTGTAACTTCCTGCAGGAGCAACCAGGTAAATAAATACTCCATGTGGTGTTTTCAGAGTGGAATGCTGTGGGGGCATCCTGGTTAGCAGCTGCAAAGAAGAAAGATAAGAGACATATTTCTGTGTCTTGCACATGGAGGAGAAAGTGGTCTAAAGGGAAGAAGGCTTCTTTGTGTATTGTTTAACTGCTAGTATTTATCTGTCACGTTTATGTCACGCTTGATTATACACTAGAGGTGAAAGGTTGATGATACCAGATTATATTGTGATTCGAGCTTTGGAAGAAGGATGCAGCCTGGATGGCCACTGAGCACATTTCGAGCCTTGGTGTTCGTGCCCAGCCCAGAGGTTCTGCTGCAGGGCACGGTGAGTGAGCTGGGAGCAGGCTCGTGGCTCTTCTGACAGCCCCACCCCTGAGCGCAGCGAGGGGAGAGCTGGAGTGGGCAGATTTTCCTTCCTGTAGCTTTTCGGCAAAGGTTTTTATCATTGAACTTCCAAATGTAAGAACTTGAAACAATGTAGTTTTGTCATTAATAAAATTTCCCACTGATTCCATTCTAGATAGAAGTGGCTGAAATGACAGTTCCAAGGATTGAAATGTTGGTGATGTGTCCCTGGGTACCACTTCTCTGCAGGTGGAGTTCTCAGGAATTATTAAAGCCCTGCTACTGATAAATCCCAACCATCCTGATTTTGTTACGTCTCCAAGTATGTAGGCTTGAATGCTCGTGGATTTACAATGTTTGAACAGCTTTGGAAATGCAAACAGGGTTTTTTCTGCTTAGTGAGTTTTATGGTACAGGAAAAGGGTGAGCTGCTGTTCCCAAACTTGCAGAGCTTCTGGATTTGTAAGATGTTACCTCCTAATGTGAGGAGTGAAGCTTGCTCACCTGTGCAGTCCTTTTGTTCAGTGTGAGATCAAACTAAATCTTGGGTGGTTGAGAAGTGGACAAGTCTTGGTGTATGTATATATATATAGAAAACACATACATATACACTGAAACATGTCTGTGTGCTTGGAGTTTGCTGTGTACTTGTTAGGGTAAACAAAATTCAGGCGCAAGTTTGTCTGTTTTAACCATCGAAGTCACAAAAAAGACAATAAATGCTTTCCTATTTGATACTCAAAGGTAAAGCAAGTCCAACTAAGTGAATGAAAAGAATTGTTCTTAACAATGAGGTTAATATTTTTTCCCAGCTCTCTGACAGTTTAATGGAGGTTTTATTGTGTTATGTTAACGATGTCAGTGGAATATATGTTTCTTTGTTTGCATCTGTCACTTATAGAGTTAATATTCTGCTGGTTCCATATAGCTTTTTGTTCCAAATCAGTCCTCTTTTACTCTGTGCATTTCTTTGGCAGCCCAGTCCTTAGAAAAGGAGAAGTTTGCAGAGTTCTGAACAGCTGAATGTCCCTACAAACAGAACTGCAGTTTGCCTGTGCTGCCTTCTACAAACCAGGACTAAAATACCAGTGTAGTACATAAGCCTTTTACCACCCTTGAAAACCCAGCTTGAACCTTGAGCGAGTCATTTACATGATGTTTCCTTGGGATTACCTACATTCTTGTCCACTTTGACCTTGTAATTTTGCTCACAGTTGGAAATGTAATGCAGAGTGACTAAGATAATGTTGTTTACACAGACTTTAAGTGGAGTGACATTATAGTCAAGCAAGTGTCACATCACCCAAAGTGAAGGAAGACTTAATTACCATAATCCTGTGAATACTAAAATTCCTTAGCCATGTGCAGCATAATAATGTAATGTTCTGCATGTTCCATTTAATAACCCGAAGGTGCTGTATTAACTGTTGGGGAACTTTTAGTTACCCTAAAATGAAAGCAAACAGATTTAGAGCGGGTTGGGAGAGTTTCCGTGCTCAGTGGAGATCCTTGCTGTGTTACACTGTTGCCAGTACATCCCATCTTCTTTTGTATTTATACTTTGGCAGGTGAAACAAAACTGAAGCGACTGCACCAGCATCTCTGTCCATCCGGCGGGTGTAGTTTGGGCCAGGGATTTCTGCAGGTGATGAAGGCTTAAGTTCACTAATTAACAGGACTGAGACAGTAGTAGAACATAGAGTGTCATGGCAAACGCACCTGTAAGTGGAGAGGAGTGTTAAATCCTGCAAGACTGGAACAATCTGTTCCTTAAGTGTTGGAGCCGTGCTACCTTTTGCTCCTAGTCAGTGCACCAGGCTTAAGGACTCAGCGAGTAAGTAGATTTGAATGAGGATATAATCATGAAAAGGCAAATCATTAGCAATTATGGTGCTTCACAAAGAGCTGAAGTATTTGTCATGTTCTCTTCTGAGCAGCATGTAACCGTTCTGTAGAGAGGGAGTGATTATTCTTAATATGTTGTCTTTATTTGAGTAACACTGAGTAGTAGTACAGCCTCCTGCATGCCTTAAATACAGTAACAGACTTAATGAAACAATAAACAGACTATTTAGCAGCTGAAGGAATACAGTGTAGATAAACCAAAGTGCAGTGAAAAGCTCTCTTCCTTTTCCTACTTGAGAGCCCAGAGTTCTCCAGATCCTGCCTGGCCCATGGTCCTGCTGTCTGGGTTCAGTGCTGCTGTGGTCAGTGGCCAGCAGGGAGAGATGGATTTGAAAGCACAAGTGGAGAACCCAGTGTGATTTAGTGTTGTGTGAAATACAGATTTCGGATTTGCATCATACTGAGAGCAGCAGATACAGTGGTTCATCTTGGGAGGGGTTGTGTGCTTTTATTTGGAACTGGTGTTGATAACTGTACGTGGTGTGTAACTGTATACCAATACTAACGGTGTGCTGGGGTGTGGTTCAAGTTTAGGGTGTAAGGCTTGGTTCTCTGAGGACTGGAAAATGTAAGTTCACAAGAAAATGTTAGAAAGCTGGACATGAAAAAGCACGTGCTGCAGGTGGATGATGCGGGTGTACAGACAGGCAGACTCACTGACAGTCAGTCAATAGCTGGTGTTGGTTAGTGCTGGCACAAAAAACCTTTTCTCCCTGCTTACACCAGTGTGATGCAATTGATGCAGTTGCCTTTAATGGAATTGGACTGACTTGTGGAGAGGAGAGCGGAAGGGAGGCTTTCTGTGTGTTAGGAAGGATTGTAAAGAATGGATGTCAGCATTAAGGATACTCTCTGGAAGGAGGGTGCAAACTACCATTTCATTTTCACTCTGCTTTACTGTATTACAGCAGTTTGTGAAAGGTATTCCTCAAAAATGGTGCTTTTCTCTGGGAATTGGACCTGGAGGGAAGACAAGAGGATATTCTGCTCCAAATCATCTCAAAATTTTGAAGAATGAAACGAATATAACAAACAGTTAGTGCTCATCCTTCAGAGGGCTGTTTGTAGTCATATACATACACTGTGATAGTATGGAATACTTTTCAAGCTAGTTCTTCTTTTCTCTGGAGTTTCCAACTGGTTTGTGTGTTTAAAATAAATGCCAGATCTCTTACCAGGGCAAAGAACGTAGAGTTGCTGTTTCTTGGGTTGTTTTTGTAGAATTAAGCCGTGCTTAACGCGGCTGATTGCCAGAGGTCTGGCCTTGCCCTGTAGTATTCACTAAGGGTATTATAGGCTAAATAATAGAAGACAAAACAAATGCAAATGACAGAGAATGTAGGTCCTACATGAGAAAAGTTTTGTTGTTATGGACTTACTTATTTATTTATTTTTTAGAAACAAACTTGTACTCTTAGGAGCCTCGGCTGTGCTGTGTTCTCCTTGCCGCATCCCTGCTCTCTGTTGGCTGTGGTAGAACAGGAGGATTTGGGGTGCCCTTGAGCCCGGAATGGGACTAAAGCTCTGTGCAAAGCCGAGGCAGCATTTGCTCCAAGCCCAGCTTTGTCCCCCCGTTCGGCCCGAGCCCAGCCAGACGGGCTCCGCGCACGGCTCTGGTGCCCAGATCGCTTCTCGCTGCCCCGAGCTGCCCTCGTTCCCTCGGGAGTGGGGCACGGGCTGCGCCCCGGGCGCTGGGGAAGCGCAGAAACGCAGGCTGGTGCTGCCGGGCCGGAGCACCTGTGGGCACGGGCTGGGGCTGGGGCTGGGTGTGCCGCGGGAGCGCCGCAGCTGCCGGGGCGAGCAGCAGCTGGAAGCGCTGCCTCGCCGGGCCCCCCGAGAGCCGCTGGAGGGTTAGCACTTTCTGTGGATGTATAATTTTTGTTGATTACCAGGAGTTCTGGGAAGGAGCGCTTTTGTAGAACTGATGACAGGGAGGAGCTGCCTGGGGCAGAGGCTGTCAAATGATCTCCTTTGTGGCTGCAACAGTGCAAATATTACCGAGGAACCAAAATCCCTTCCCTCATCCAGGGCTTCCTGGGGGAGGCAGTGCTCAAACACACAACTCTTCCTGTTGCCAGCGATGAATCTTACAGGTTCCAGCTTTTTTTATTTTTTAATTTCGAATTACAGAGTGTTTTGGAACATGCGGATTTTATAGTATCACCCTTGAGAGCAGAAAGGTCAGAGACTTTTCCAGATATTAGGACACCAGAGTTTGGCTTTTGTCATTGCTGGCTTCCTTAAGTAGGTGTATTTTCCTAGATGTCTGAGTAATTACTGCTGTTGTGACTGAGAGCACCTTGGGTCCAGCACATTTTGGGTTTTCACACTCTGTTCTATGTTGTTCTGGAACGTAGAGGGTGGGAAAGGGTTTTCCAAGACATTTACAAGCGCTGGTTACAGAGATGTGGAAGAACATTGTGAGAGGCCTGAGCTTGGGAAGTGCTAAAGGCTGTGCTGAAACACACGTTGAAAGTTCAGTTTGCATAAAATCTGGTCAAAATCCTTAAAGGAAGCAGTAGAAATTTGGCTGTAAGGACAGTCAGTGGCCAAACTGTGTTCAATTTGCAGGGTAAATCAGCAGCACTTTCATCTCAAACTTTGCACAGGACTATATGAACTATTTTACTACGAAACTAAACCAGGTTTTCCGTAATTTCTTTTCCCTTCCCATAAAAAGTCTCCCAGTCGCTTGAAACATTATTGAAAATAAGAAGGATATAAACATACAGTGTGTTGATTTCGGGGGGTCATGGGGAGCAGAGCCTGGGTCTGGCATGGGGCCGGTGGCCCTGCCTGTCCATCTGCCCATTCCCTGCCCATTCCCTGCCCGTGCCCGGCATTCCGGAGGGGCAGCCGCCCCCTCGGATTCCTGCAACTGCAAAACTAATTAGTGAAATTAAGTTGAAAACGCTGTAAACAAGTGAAGTTGTTATTCATTCCGTACGGCACTACAAATGTGGGAGGACATGTTAAATGATAAATTAGGCATGAACTGCTTTAATCTGGAAGCTGAACATGCCAGCGAAGGGCCTGCATTTGTAATTAGCGTCGGGGGCCACAGGAGAGTGGTGCCTCTTTTAAAACAGTGACAGGGAATTGATCAGTTTAGGTTGCCGTGGCAACCAGGAGCCCTCCATCGCTTTCCCTCGTCCTCCTATTATACCGTCCCCACGTTCAGAAATATATTTATGAACTGTAAAGATAAACTACTCAATAATGCAAAAGAGGCTCCGATGCTCAAATGCCAAAGCGATGGGGGCCAAGCGGCTGCCTGACTACCCGATAACAAGCTTAAGTGTTCTCTGGTTGTCATGACATTTCTTTTACAAAGCAAATGATGTCTGCAGGAAAAAAAAAAATCTTAAAATTAGCCGAAAATGCAAATCTCTTTATGAGGCTGTCACCTTCATAATAACAGACAATAATTGATGATTTATGAGATGCCACCATAGCAACCAACTCCTTCGGCACCCCCTGGTTCCTCTCACACAATGGCTTGGGCTCCTGTGGAAAAGTTTCCTGCGCGAAGCTCAGGAGGTCTTGGAGCCTCTTACTGCGTGAGATTGGCAAATGGTGCAGGGATTTTTGCCGTCGTCCTACACGTAAACAGACTGAAGTCCCTTCTGTAAAAGCAATGTGAAACACTATTGAAATAGAATGACTTCAGTCTAAGGAAACGGATAATTTTTATTTGCTGTTCAGTTTGGAACCTGGAGCTGGGACACCCATCTGAGTCTGCCATCTAATAACTTGTATTTAGAACTGTTGGTTGCATAAATTAGCCCTTTTTGTGCCTCCTGGTGTTTAAGTTAAACTGACCGTCCTCAGATAAGTGATTTATTTGGATTAGAACTTAAATGACTGCAAAAGAAAGGCTTTTATTTGCAAATGGTTCATTACATAATGAATGATTTTTTTTTTAAAATAGTTTTTTAGAAAACTGTCTTTTCTAACTGATAAAATTGACTTCAGGAGAATTAAGGTCTCTAGATTTGGTTAAAGGTCATACAGCACTAGGAGGAATCAGGTGAAGTAGTGTTTGCATCTTCATGCCCAAGGACCATATTATTTGCTCCTGTGAACAGGAGTAGGGGGCATGGAAACCCCATATCCCAGTTCTGCATCACCTTGTAAAACTGAGGTCCCTAAATTTGGTACCTAGAAAACCCAGTTTAATGTTGAGGGAGACAAACTGTCAGTAGCAATTTCTGCTTAAGGTGGTGTCATTCACCTCCCCTCCATTACTTCTCCTTTTCCTGCCATTAATAAATGGAGATTCTAAATGTGTCCTTTTGTTGCAGTTTTCTTTTTAAAAAAATACTGTAGTAGTAGGAAAAATCCACTGATTAGAAAAAGCATTCTGAGAGTAATATGTTAATTCTTAGCCCATATCTTAAGATCTCTACTCAGACAATGATTCCAAAAAAAGTAATAGAAACTTGTTTGAATTAAGAATTCATGATCTTTCTCATTCTTTTTTGCTTCGTCAAATATGACAGGTAGAGCTGTCAGTTCCAGAAAGTGATTTCTGGTAGAATAGTATCTTTCAGTCACCCTGCCTGGCACAGAGAGGAAAAAAAGAATAAATAGATGGAAACCCTTTATGTTGTTAGTGGTTATACGCAGGCATTTATTTTTCTGTTCATATTTTGATTTCTTTTTTTTTTAATATCACTTAATTTTAACTCTTTTCATAACTTCTTCAGGAATAGTTTTTATAGAATTAATTAATTATGTGTTTATGAAAAAAAAAGGAGATTTCTTCATGTGTTTAGGATGAAAACAAATAGGCTTGGTGGTTTTCCCCTCCATGGCCGTGTCCTCTTTCCATCCTCACCTCTGGCTTCAGCAGAACTTGCTTCTTTCTCTGCCATTGGCTGTTCCAAAACCACAGACAAAAAAACCAAACCCCAAACC
>VYZQ01007755.1:30854-60809 GCA_013400655.1 Mystacornis crossleyi | reverse complement strand
CCGCCCGCATTCTCCGCGGCCGCGGGGCAGCCCCGGCCCGGGGCGAGCGGACTCGCGGCCGCCCGGAGGGCGCCGAGGGGAGTGTTCCCCTAGGGGAGTGTATGTGTGTGTGGATGCCGATCTCCGACCTCGGCCAAATTCGGGCCCCTCTCCCCCTGCATTTTAATTCGCTTTTCTACTTCCCTCGGGGTGTTTCGCGAGGAGCGCGGGCGGGCTCCAGGCAGGGATACTCGGGGGCCCGGGCGGCGTCCGGACGGAGCGGGATCGCCGCCGGGGCAGCCCCAGCCCTGGAAACCCGGGAGTGCAGCAAGGGGTGAGCCGTGTTGCACAGCAGTTGTTTCCTTTCGTTTTCCCTTTCCCGGGTGTGTGGTAGGATGCTCTTCCCCCGGAGCGGGCTTTGTGCGGGTTAGGCTAGGCTTGCTAGGTCTTCTGTTCGTCCTAGGAATGCGAAAGCCTGGTTTTTTCCCCCTGCTTTCTCAGCTGTGCGTTGCTTGCCTGTACTAAACACCCCGTCCTTTATCAGGGCTCTGTCCTGCTTTCGCTCCTGGTAATATTCTCGTTATGCCCCTGTCATTTCTGTCTTCTGAGCTGGGAACTTAAATAGTTCCTTGTACCGCAAGTTCCTGGGTTGCTCGGCCTGGCATGTGTACAGTGCTTCGCTTACACCTATTGCTTTAGGCTACGTGACCTGCTGGTGGAAAGTTAAAACAGCGTTCCAGTTTTAATTTGTATTCTGTTTTGTATTGTTGTTTATATCGTCGTCAAAGGGCACTGTTTTCTAACTTCGATTTTTCCACAGCTTAAATATCATGATAATGTCAATACCTGCAAATGTTTCTTGTAGTGCTATGAAGTCAAGAATAGTACTAGTGCCAGCCAGGAAATTAAAAGTCCCCAGAGGCAAGGCTAAGCTTAGTGCATACCGTGTCTGCTTCGGGGAGTAGCCTTGGTGCAGTATGAGCCGTGAAAAGAAGCCAGTGCTGTGTGCGCTGGTGGTCTTCCTCCCCGCCCCCGACTTTCCAGCACAATGCAGCTGAAGATGGTGCTGCTGCCTGACTGTGCCTGGGAGAGGGGCAGCTGGGAGCACAACGACTGCTGGTTCCCAGTAGGACACATTGCCCTGTAATAAAATACGTGAAAGTGACTGCATTAAAAAAAAAAAAAACAACAACAAACAAACAAACAAAAACACTAACAAATTCTGGGCTAGGTTTTATAGACAGATGTTCATGTGACCTGCTCTGTAGTTTTCTGCATATGTGATCCAAGGCATGTTTTAACAAATCGCAGCTTTCATTAGGTAAATCCTTCTCCAGGCAATTTCTGCTAAAACACATACATATTTTGTCTTTGGGACTGCTTGAAATATGTAAAATTCCATGTATGTTATTCCGTGATAACCTGTTGTGTCTGTATATCTTAAAGGTTTGCGAATAAGGACCCTGCTGGTTTTTTTTAATAGATAAGCAAAATATTGTTAGATATTGTGTCATTCTCTTCTGAAGGGACTGTACAACAAGAGCTAAACTGATATTCAAGTAAAAGGATAATGTAATGTTTTGCAGGACTGTAAATCTCATTCCTCTGTTTCAGTCCTACAGGAATAACTGGATTACCTAAAATTGTGAATTCACAATTACAGTTCTTTTTGGCCCTGGAGTTAAGTTAAGAGGGGGTCATTTGTCACCAGTTATGATTAGTTTGACTTGACTTTACAGTAAAAGAAGTGTACTGGGCTCTGTTACTTTGTTTTCAATGGGAAATTTACTTTTATGGTAAGTAAGAATGCTTGAAAGAAGGGCAGACTTCAAAAAGATACATGGCTGCTTAGTGGATCTAAGCAAAACCAAAACAAAACACAGATTGTTTTCCCTTCTCCTCCTGTGTCTTACGCTGGTTTTGCTTTATTTGAATCTAAATGTTATCTGTTCATGTACTGCTAATAAAGAATGCTATAGTTTATATGCATTTTTCCACTGCTATAAAAAAGGTAAGAGTTTATTTGCTTTGTTAGGAAGTATATTGTACTTCTATTCCTCTAGTAATTTTGGTTTTGTTGATTTTTTTTTTCTTTAAAATGCTGAGTTCAGGGTTTGTTTTTTTAAGGTTGGACATTGAAGTTTGAGCACTTCTAGTAGCTGGAGGAGGAAACTTGCAATATGTTGCCTCACAATGTTTGTTTTGTGTGTGTTTTGGTTTTGTTATTTGCAGTAGCAATAACCAGTGTGTTTCATCCAAGAAACTTTGTGTGCTTTTTTAGGATCGTTATATAAGTGTGAGACAGTGCTAGGAGCCTTATTTTGTGCTCTTTAGGAAAACTGCAATGAAGCCTTTAAAACCTTAGGCATCTAATGAAAAGTTAGAAACTGGAATGTTGTGATCTTTCTGGTCTCTTTGTATGGGGTTTTTTTTCATGTCCTGTTTCATGAGATGCCCTAAGCACCCGTTCCTTTCACAGGGCAAGAAGTCTGAAGGCTTGCTTGCAAATTGTTGATCCAGGATTTTGTTCATGAATGCTTGTAGTTTTAGCACCTTTGCAATCTCCTTCCATTCTTTATTCTTAAGTGTTTTTGTGGTGCCTTTACCATTTGGCATTGAATGGCAGTATAGTTCTCTGACAAACTGCAGAGAGCGTTTTCAGACTTGCTGGGTCTTGTATCCTGATGTAAAATATTTTGCTCCTATCTTAAGCTTTGGTTATTGGTGCTGTCAACATTTGGTTTGATATTATTTCTCTTTTCCTGAAGCTACAGCTTTCTTTCCTCTTATTTTGTGG
This sequence comes from Mystacornis crossleyi, assembly GCA_013400655.1. Lineage (NCBI taxonomy): Eukaryota > Metazoa > Chordata > Aves > Passeriformes > Timaliidae > Mystacornis > Mystacornis crossleyi. The sequence continues at coordinate 58,033 of VYZQ01007755.1, read as the reverse complement.
GTGCGAGGTTGTGGGGCTTTAAACAAGCATCTTTATGGTTTGAAGACTCCAATTTCCTCTACTTATTCTACTGTTTGCTGCTTTCCTTATTTGTTTTTAATATTAGAGCCCTTTTTCCTTGAGGGTAGGAATCAAGCATGAATCATAGTTTTATCACTCATATTGGCCAGAGGCACTGTCATAGTAGCAATGATAATTAGTAATACCTTGTACGGCATGATTCGGTTTGGAAACCTGAGTAGGTAGATCTGTTACAATGCACAGAACTGTAACTACCACAAATACCTCTACTGCTGGGATAATGTGCTGTCATGCAATTTGTAAAGTAAATTTAGACAGTGACTGACCTGAAATGTCATGTAAAGGGACAGAGTGTTCTTACAAATTCTTTCAGTAATAGTGAAACATGAGCTAGTTTTGAAGTAACAGACTTCAGATCAGTAGAGATCTGAATCTTGCTCTAATTCCTAGAGGTTAGTAATCCTGCATAGAGACATTAAAAGTGGTGTTTATTCAAGTTACCAGAACAAGTTGCAGGTTCTTGTTTTTCTTTCTTTCTAGTCAGGAATGAATACCAGTGTATTTCTATTCCTGCATGTAGTCCCAGGAGCTTAGAATCCAAATATGTTAGGGAAAACTTTGGTGGGGAACACAGGTGATCTGACTGTGTTACCTGTGAAGACTCCTTTCATGCTTCTAAAGTGACTTGCTTGCAGGCCCATGTGTAAGTGTCAGGCTTCTTGAAAGCTTGGGTTCAGTTTCTGGATTTGAGCTTGAAGGGTGATGAATCAGTCCCAGCAGTTTAGGTTGTGCCCGGATGGGTGGATAAAAATAGCAAAAGGTATTCAAACCAGGTGGAGTCTCTGGCTCATGCTTCTTTCCATTGTAGAAACTGAATTGATCTGGGTTGAGGCAGTGAGTCAAACTGATAGAAAGAACACTTCCTCTCTTTCTTTACTCCAGATTGAGACTGGTACAGATGGCAGAGGTGTTTGCAGACTTGCCCTGTGGCCTTCCCTGAACTTTTAACATTCAAAGAAGTTGTGTGTGTTTAACCTCTAAGGAGAAGGAAAAAAAGCTTAAAAAGGCTTTAATCTGGAGATAGAGACCTATATGGATGGACTTAATGGAGGAGATTAGTGTGTGTTTTTGGCACTTGATCCTAAATTTCAAGTCCAAACATACAAAGGATATTTCTGTACACTCAGCAAAAAGTCCATTTAGGGGTGGGGAAAAGCCTGTGGTAGGCACCTGTACATATTTTGTATATTTTGACTACAATGTTAAGCAGTAAAATATAAAAGGAAGATTTGAAACACGATCAACAGGGTATCTGTGTTTATGACTACTTGGGAACAATTCTTCATTGAGCACTATCTAGACCTGATGTCTGTGTAAAATCCCTTTGTGCTGCAATGGAACATAAATAAAGCCATGTCTAGGATATGTAGTGACAGGCAAGGAATGGAGTTAATAGGACCTGATTTCTCACTTGTTTCATCTATCAACCAGTAACATGAAAACTCTGATGTCCTTAATTAATGTCTTAGAGTGTATAACACATAAACCCTTTTGATGAGCTTTAGTGCTCAAGTTGTTGAATCAAACTTGTCTGTACGGTTAATTCTTATCCTGGAAAGATATCAAAACACCATAGTGCTTGGAACTGCAACTTTTAAAACTTTAAAGTCTTGTGGTCTTAAAACAAACGTGTTAGAAGGAAGCTCTTTTGTTGTCATAAAAAAGAAGGTAGCTGACCAGCCTTTTGAAAATAAGGACTGCCTTTGATGCAATGGATTGAAAAATGTTTGCATGGTTCACCCTAAGTTGATAGGGTACCACAAGTGCTTTCTGTTTACTCTCCTCACAATGTTCTTTTTTCTGTCAAATGTCTGAGCCTCTTAGTACACCTCTTGTGGGCTTTTTTGCAGTTTGTTTGTTGTCTAGGAGTTAGAGGTATAAAATCATGCTTCTTATTTTTGTATGTCATCTATTTCCAAATGATTCTTCTCTCATGTCTTAAGTTCTTTATGGTATTTCTTTTTTCTCATTAATTCAACTTCTCAGAGGCAGACAACCTTTCATAATACTATGTTGCTGTTATTTTTGTGCGCACACGAAGAAAGAAATGAATAAGACAACTTGAGTAGTCTGATCAGGTGCAATAAAGGGGATGACAGCTGCCATACTGTCCAGTGAAAATAATTGTTGGACTGATCAGGTTATTTTATGTTTTTCTTGCAGGAAGCAAAACCTTCAGCTGAGGACTTAGGAGATAAGAAAGAAGGGGAGTACATTAAACTCAAAGTCATTGGGCAGGTGAGTTTTTTACATGATTGCTTGTTGACATTTCATGGAGGTGTGACTTTTTGTATGGTAGAAATGACTAAACAACATTGATACTTTCAGTTCTTCAATGTCGATCCTCCCCTGCCATAAACTACTCCCAGTTGCCAGTAATATGTGTTAGTATACTCTGGTGTGCTTTTTTTTTTGATGCATTGAGGGATTAATTTATCCAAGGGTGTGAATGAAATAAGTGGCCAACTTGATAAATTCAGGTCTTCAAAGTTGGTGTAGTACCCTAGGCATGAGGTCAGCTTTCCTTTTCAGGGACAGGGAGAGGATTCTGTTGGCTGCCTTCTTGGTAGATGTAGCAACCAGGTGAATGGTGGATTGGAAGTCTGTGTTCTGGCTATGTTGGAATGTGAATGTTGGAATCTTCTGGGCAAAGAACTCGTAGCTCAGATGACCTAACTAGGCTTGTTTGTTGGAGTAGTATTGTTTGCTGCATTTGGGTGGAGACAGATGACTTTAAATTAGGACTAACAGAAACTACCTTACCTCTTGCTGGCCTAATCAGCAATTATGAGAACACATTGAAAATCTGAAAGTGGCCCACAGGCCTTTTGCACAGAACCCCTTGCAATCTGTTTTATCTGTAGCCGTTTTGACAGTTGCAGCTACTTGGTGTAAAGGACTATGGAATAATGAGGCCTGAGATTTCTCCTTAGGTTAGTCTTGTGTTGCCAAGTGTGCTTGTATCCTCACTTCTAGATAATTACTCTAATTGAACAAGGTTTCATGTATATTTTGAAGTGCAAGCTTTAACTTGTCTCTTTAGGAATCTTAGAGCAGAAATCCCCTGCATATGTATGTTTGTATTTCATAAGTATCTCATCTGGGTAAAGATGGAAGCACAGACTGAACCATGTATGGGTTTTAGTAGTTTTAAATCCAAACCCCTATGTTCAGTCTAAGGCTATACTGTGCCATCTGTTTCTTTTAAAAAGAGCTTCCCATGGAAGTACGTAGTGAATTTAGTGACTGGCAAATCATCCTGAAGGTTCATGTTACGATGAACCAAGGTATGCATGGTGATAGTTAAATCACATTCCATGTTTCATCTAAGTTTTTTCTTAATGAAACACTTAAAAATAACATAGGTAAAGTTAGCAGTTACTACAAGGAGAGTAAATTTTTTTTCTTTTCTGTCCTTAGGACAGCAGTGAAATTCACTTCAAGGTGAAAATGACAACACACCTCAAGAAACTCAAAGAATCATACTGTCAAAGACAGGTATGTGAAGCAATGGCATTCTTTTTACAAAAAAACCCCACTTTTCTCACTGTTCTTTCAAATAAAGACTTTTGAGGTATCTGATGATACAAATATAATGGATCTCCTCATTTCTTTTGACAAGTGATTCCTATGTAAGACAATTGTGAAGTTTGTATTAAGTTAAAATTACAGTTTGAAAATATGTAGTGGCTGCTCAGAAAACATAGAATTTGTTTTTAAATGCCCAGGTGTGCATTTATAGTTACTTTAAAATCCTTTGTTTCCCAGCAAAATTGGCTTGAAGCTGTAGAATTTGGCACCTTAGGATGAGGGCGGCCTCGGGCCTTGCTACAGCCATTAATATGGTAATCGAGTAACTCTGGCTATTATACCCTAAGTTAAAGAAATCTGCAGTATTAATTGTGGATGTAGGTAAATAGTAACAACTGTTACAGAACAAAAATATATCTTCACTTCCAGATTCTGTGGCAGATATTGTGGATTCACAGCTGCTATTTCCAGAAGCCCTGGCCTAGTTTGCCCTCAGCTTTGGGGATAAATGCCTTGTGTGGCCTTTTCTTGGATAAGTGTGTTGGAGTTCACTTCAGGAGATATAATCATAAGTAATAATACTTTGGGGGCTTTTTTCCTAACTTTGAGACAAGTTGAACTTGTCATTGAAGTGTTCTTTTGTGAAATGTGTTCTTTTTGCTTTCTGGAGTAGGAGGAAAGAAAAGATCAAGCACCAGATACATTTGTAGCCAAATTCAAATGATTAAAATCATGATTAATTTTAAAAGCCTGAAATTAAAAAAAAAAAATCTTGAGAATAATTCATGCAGCAGTCTTACTGACTGATGAAAACGCATGTGTGGAATTCTTTCTTTAAGAAATAAATGAATCAAATGTACACGCCTTTGTCTCCTGGGCTGAATTCTGGAGGGTCTATGATTTCCTTCAACAGCAGTCATTGCAGTTTTTGGTGTCAAGCAGCCTTTCCTCTGGTAAAGGGACCATGAACATTTCTTCCGCATTGGCCGGAGGGATTGTTGAAACAGTGTGAAGATCTGTCCTTACCTGAGAAAATTTTCTGCCTCGTTATTTGCAAGCAGTATTTGAGAGCTAATTGATGTACAAACTGTGTCATATTTCATGAGTTTGTTTTGCTCAAAACTTGAAAGAGAAGGAAAGAATGAGCTGTTTGCCTTATCTATTGATGTGAAGTCTGACACTCTGCCCGAACGTGGGTACCTTGTGCAACAGACGTACTTTAACTTAACCCTATTTAACTTTGGGATGTTTGTTTCTCCTTGTTTGAATGCTGTTCCTTTTTCTTCCCCTCAGCTCTGCTCTTTCTTGTTCCCAGTGCTGAGCATTTGCAGAATTGATAATGGTAAAGGTTGAAATTCCTTCCTGTAGCTATAGAAGATTGGGAAAGTAAGAGTAGGAGTTCATGAAGTAAATATCATGCTCCTCTTGTTGTCTTAGGATCCTTGAATAAGGCTGATATGCAGTTCAGAAAAATACATGTGTAATGATGTCTTGGGAGAGAGGGTATAGTCAGTACTTAATTTATAAATACAAGTTAAAAAGGCTAAGGAAACTTCCAAGTTGTTGAGCTAGAACTCCAGTGGGACTCTGGAATAAATGTGCATTTTGGAATGATCATAGTTTTGAGTCACTTCTTTGTAGTCTACATGAGTAAAGCAGAATACCTGAGCTCCCTGTGTAACAGGAACTAACACTCCTTTATGACTTTCACATGTTGTTTTTATTTAAAATGTTTTTTCTTGTAAACCCGTACAAGATTCAGTAAGTTGAGTTTTTTACTTATGCACCCATTTCCTTTTTTTTAGGGTGTTCCAATGAATTCACTCAGGTTTCTCTTCGAGGGTCAGAGAATTACTGATAATCATACCCCCAAGGAGGTAAGTTTCTTTCTAGAAATCTAGTTTGATTTCTCTAACTAGGATCTTTTAGTAAGACAGATAGGCAGTTTGGAAAGAGACTGATTGGACCTCCATGTGTAGTTCCTCAGAAAGGAGGATGCAGTCACTGCTTACTAGAGGAGGGAGAAAAACATGAAGGGAACCTTCCAGTTGTTGAGCTTGAACTTCAGTATGACTTTGGAATAAATATGTATTTAGTTCACATTGAGTAGCTCAAAGTGTAAATAAAAAGAAAACAGTTACTTCTGTCCAGTGACTTCCACCAATTGTTATGAAAAAGCAGGAAGAAACACTCATTATTATGACCCTCTGAAAAATCAAACTTGTTGACTGTAAAACTGAACAAGTTGCTCTCTGTGAGAGAATAGTTGTAAAGAGGCTTTGAGTTGCAAGCTGTAGGTGTTAAGCTATACTGTGAGCTAGTAATGCACTATAGTATATATAATTCACGTGGCTCTACAGCTGGTGCATTCACTATGATGTTGGGGATGTCCTTGTTCCCCCTAAACAAGGGGCTTTGAGAAAGGTAAAGTTAGCAACTTCCAGACTGATGTGTACTGCTCCACAAGTGGGTTTTTGCTATAAGGCTTTTGCTTTGACTCAAATACCCAAGTCTGAAGAAAAAGGACTAAAAATCATTAATGTTGTCTAGTGAGATGGCAACTGAAACTCTTTTCACCCCTTTGATGAATTATGATGGGACAGAGGAACAAAGCCTTGTGTATTTTGTCTAGAACCTGCTCTGATTTTAACCACACCAGATTTATAACAATTATTTGCTGTTTTTCTCTGTTCTCACAGCTGGGGATGGAGGAGGAAGATGTGATTGAAGTTTATCAGGAACAGACGGGGGGTCACTCAACAGTTTAGATCCTTCTGTTTTACTTCCCCCTTAATCCTTTTTTATTTTTAAATAATAGTTCTTTTGTAATGTGGTGTTCAACACTGAAACTGGCACCCCATCTCTGGGAGTTTACTTTCAAGCGTCTGGTATTTTGAATTCTCGTGCTCATTATACACTATTGTTTCTGTTCTCATTGTGCTGAACTTCTGTGATCCAGCTGCAACCTTGCTCCCCTCTTCCCTTCTGCCCTCCCCTTTAGGAATACATGTACTCACATGCATTTGTATGTTCACTGGGTTCGTGCATTTCGGGCACGAAGGCTGTAAGATCTGCCAGGTGGGCGAGTGTTCTTAATGACTTCCATATCTGCCCTGAAGTTTTGATGTGTGACTGTCTCACTCCTGGACTATAACTTTCAGTGCGAGATGAAGTTTTTCAGAGAACTAAACTGTGGAGAAGTTGTGTATCCATAACTCAGAGCTATTTTGCTTAAATTGTGCTGATGGCCCAACAAAGAAGATTGCCGAGTTGGAAATGGAAAAGCTAGAACTGTTGTCATCTGTTCCTTGCTCCAGAGATGGCTTTGCTGAAGACGTGAAATTGAAAACCCTTATGATTTTTAAATCTTACCAGAAGAGCCCAGAAGCATTTTAACCTCATATAGCAGTTAGTACGTGCAGGTATCCATGCAAGAATGTTCACAGCAGCCAACTGGTGTTACTTTGACACTCTTGTTTGTACCTTTTGGCCTGGGACGTGGGTTTTGAATGGACATTGTCTGTACCAGCTTCATTTAAAATAAACAAGAAAAACAATTTTATAAACAACTTGCATTTTCTTTTCAAATGTTTGGAAATGAGCAAAACCGTAAGAAGTCATAATTAGGGCATGCTTTTCCAGTGACTATAAGTTGAAGCCAGAAGAAAATCATGCTCTGTAAATATACCTCATTAAAAAAATTTTTTTTTTCTACTTGCCCTAGTAAAATACTTGATCTGCTTGTTTTGCAGGTGATTCTTAGAGACTACTAGCTGTTTCTTTTCTTGGTAGAGAATATTCACATACAGTTACATAAATCTTCACTTCATGCACAGAATTTAAACTGAAAATGCAGCTTGGAAGTAAATAAAGATGGCTTTTAATGTCTACATTTTACGTGATATGATACCATTAAATCTATGATGGATGACATGGAAGTGTCATGGCAGTTCATCGGGCATCATTATTGGGGTCTACATGTTCCAGCTACCTGCAGGTTATAAATGGTCAGTTTGAGAACTTGTTCATGGATATGAAAGCTGAGGTGGGAGATAATGGGCAGAGTAGTGTGAAGAGAAGATTTCTGTACTCTTCCTGCTTCAGCTTTTTTGCAGATAAATAGGACTTGTTTGGTAAATGAAGTTCCATATAAATGCCAGCTTCAGTTAGACACATTTTAGTGCTGGCATACTTGGAAAAAATAGCAGGTTTTTAGTACTTTTTTAAATGGCATTTGCTGTAAAGCTAGGCATGCAGCTTTTTCATGCTTGAGGTTGTCCTGTTCCTGATTTAGTAATACTTTTGTATGCGTAGTTGCACTAAACAGTTTTTTACAGATTAAAATTTTTGTTTACAAAATGTCAGAATATGGGGTTTCCTTAAACTATTTTATGTAATTCAGTTCTTAAGGAAAGAGGGATTGCTATGATGATGTAGAATGACATGGCTTCTCTGCACTTACTTCCAGTTGCTTTTTAAAATACTAAATACATTTGCTTCAGAAAACCAGAAATAAAACAGCCTTGTTATTATCAGATCATCTTTTAGATTAGAATTTGTATAATGCCTTTTTTTTTTTTGAAGAACGGTTCCCATTATCTCTCTTCTGCAAACTTAGGAACTGGGGTGCAGCTTACTGGGGTCACTGTGCAAGCTGAAAGCAGAGCTGAGAACTGAATCCAGATCCCTGGGGTTTGATGCTAGTACTCTAGTTGCTGCCCTGAGTGTCTTTGCTTCTAGCTGTTCACTTTCCTCTTCCAAATCTGTTTTTATATGCTCATTTATATCAGCTTTCTAGCTGAAGCACTGCATTTGGTTCTCTTGAGACTGTGGAGGAGGGTTTTCTGCAAAGTGCAGCTTTAGTAGGATGAAGCTCAAGGCGAAGACTGCTGTCTGTTCTGTAACCTTGTCCTAAAATACATCTCTTTATGGAGTGGATGTGGAACCAGTGACAAACTTTGACCTCTTTCTCAGGCGCTGTGAAGCCTCAAAGAGCCTCAACAGAGCTGCTGGTCTAAAGTCATGTATTTGCTGATAGAACAGTAATAATGGACAAACTCTCCTCTGCCTCAAAGATTAGTAGTGAGAGCTCTGTGCAAAATGAGAAGACACATGTGCTACACAGATGCACTATAGTACCCTTTTTCAAAGAAGTTCATTCGTGGGAATTATAGGTTGAAATAAAACCTGAATTTTAAAATAAAACCTGAATTTTGAAATCAAGGAGCTAGACTTGATTTTCTTTTCATTTTTTTGGAAGAGCTAGTCCTGTTCAAAGAATTTCTTTCTGAAAAGGTGGTCTGGAGTGGAAGTTTTAAAGCACTTACAGTTTTGAAGGCTATGACTGGAAATAAGGTTGGATTTCATGTTTTGGAGAAAAACAGAAAATCCTTTTTTCTGTTCTTGCAATTTTTCTATCTTTGCTTACTTGTATATTAGAAAAAGGTTGGGTTTAAGTGCTTAAAAGGAAGTTGGGAGAATAAAACCACTGAGTCAGTTATGGAATTGAAGGTGGAAGCTAATAGTTTATTTTGAATTGTGACAATATATCTAATGTTCACTATGGTGATGTATAAAAGCTTTATTGAAAGGCACTTTACAAAACTATCTGTTTTAACAGCTTTTCTCAAAACTGCTGTGCCTAAAGGATTTGTGTATTCTCTTAAGTCTAAACATGTCCACATGATCACCAGTTTGATAAAACTAGGCTTTTTGAAGTTAAATGCATAAATGTTCGCAGGATTTGAACTTTGATTAATATGTTAGATAATGCTAAAATGTGAATTCTGCCATGAATTTTGACTAGCCATGTATTGTTTTAAAAGTGCTACAGTTGTTTACTAGTTTTTAGCTCTTCCTAATTTAAATGGAAATTATTTAAGAATACAGTATTAAAATGTTTGTGTTGACCTGTGCCGTGCATCTTCTGTGTGCACACTTAAATTATTGCTGTTCAGGGTAAATTTTCTTAAATGAGAAAATCAACCTCTGAAGCACTCAACAGAGACCAGTAGGAATTGTGCTGGATGTTTAAACTGGATTTGGTTTGCTTTTAGAACCAGGACTTAATGCATACCTAATGAAGTTCAGCTTCAATTTAGAGACTGCAAAAATTGATTACTCTTCTCTACAGGAGACTCAACTGTAATATGAATTAAATCTACAAGTGTTACACTTTGCTAGAACATAAAACAGAAGAAAAAAAAAAAAAAAAAGAGAATAACCTGATTTATAAGGAAGATAAGAACTTACCTTGCTACAGTTTCTCTGTAGTTTTTTAATTGCTGAATCTGAAATCTAGCCTCGTCTTACAGCAGCATGTTTATTGCATGCTTTTTGTTTTGGAGGATTCCTCCAGAAGTGTCAGCACTGGGGTCTTCATACGTTTTTGTAACCTGGTGGTTTCATTGTTTTATCTGTTAACAATGCAAAATGGACCAAAGAATCTGTATTCTGGCACTTTGGGAGGTCTGTCTGGATTCATTTCTACTGGCTGATCAAAAATGAGTGCTTTTACTTCGTATCGTTGGGATATCAACACAGACTACTGCTGCAGTCTAGAAAAATTGATTTGTGAATAAGTAGCACCTATGCCAAAAGGTCTCTCTTGAGCCAGATTGGATCCTTGAATTTGAGCTGAAAGAGCTCACTGCAGTGACCCATTCCTAGCACCAGGCATTTATTTACTCTTTTATATTTTTTTCAGCCCTAGCTTTTCAAACTGGTGAACATGAGAAAACGCCCGTGGATGAGGAACTTGTTGGGTGTGCTCCAGTCTGGTAGCTTCCATTAGTCATGCTCCTTGGACTGCTGAGGTGGTTCCAGATTTGTTCTTTGCAACCAAACAGTGTTAATAAGGGGGATGCACGACAGAATTCCTTCTGGGGTTAGGAAGCTGGGGCATTGACTTGGCACGTACACACTTAGTGAGCTCATTGCTGATGCACTGGCACTTACTTTGATTTTGCCACAGTGCATAATGGTGCCTTCTCTAACACAGAGGCTGGGTGGTAGGAGCCTGGGCTTCCCCTAGGAGTTATCTTTGAGCAAGGTTTGGAATAGACTGGAAGAACACGTTGGCTTGTGCTGATACCTTCTTGTGGGCTAGCATGTCCTCCTGTCACAACAGTAAGAGTAGGGCAAGTGGTAGGTGCTAATTGCTGCTCAGCTGTAGTTATTACTTGGCCTCTTATCCCTGGCAGTGTTTTGTGGCTCACAAATTGACCTAGGCCTCCCTTAAGGACTGTTATGCAATTTGCCATGTTTTAATATGTACTACGCAGCCTCTCGGTTCCTGTGTTCTGAGGTGCTGCAGGAAGTTGTGGAATCATGCTGTGGAGACTGCTGTGATGGACTGTGTAATGGTAACCATAACTTCAGGTGTTCAGGGAAATCCAGTTGGGCTTCTTTCTGTAATATGTTATAAACACTAAAATAATTAGAGAATATAGGTGTATGTGAATTGCTGGTGCAATTTGGGGAAATACTGAACAACTGGTTAAATAGTAAAAGAAGAGCATTGTGTCTTGGGGCTGGAATTGAAGGCAGTTTAACTCCTGAGGTACCAGCGGTGTTCTCCAGTCTCCATCACCACACTGATGGAACTCCTACTGCAAAAGTATTTTTGTATAGGCTGGCACTAGGTGTAAAGATGTGTTATTATAACTGAGGAAAAAAAATAACTTCCCTCTTTTATTAATAGCTACATACCTGATTAAATATAAAAGCTGTGCCTATGTTTTGGCTTCCTCTAGAGTTAGTCTAACATCTTCTTCCTTCATTTCTCCTTAGCCTTATATGTTGCCTTTTCTCAGTTTTTCCCTTCGTGTTCCAGGTGTTCTACTGCCATGTCAACCAGCTGCTGGCATTCGTCCTCTAATCACATTGCTCCTTCTTTGTGTCTGCATTTTTGTGCCTCTTAGAAACATCACTAGCAACTATTAGTTGTTTACATACTTTCTACTTGGAAAATAACTCTTTTCATCAGTTACAGATAAAAAGAAAACTCTGTTATAATACTGACGTTATTTAATATTGTCTTATATGAGGTTTTTCTTAAATTGCAGTTGGATTTTTGTTCAAGCCTTTCTCTGCAACTATTCGTTAGAATCTTTTTTTACCTGTAGATACTGGGAGTCAGGCTTTCAGAGAAGATACATAATGAAAACGAATGATCAGATGTAGCATGAATGTTGTTATTGCCAGCATCTTACACATTGCATCGTAGCTAGGCCGTGGAATTTCTCTTTTTTCAGGCTGCAGGGACTGTGGCAGAGAGGACTACTGTTACCATATCTGTTTAACAGAAACAACTTAGGTACTGCAAGTTTGGGACGTAGTGTCACAGGAATTTCAAGGCAGACACACAGGCTATGTCTTTACCAGAAATCCTCCATTCTGATGAACTATCTGCTGCTAAAGTAAGCATTAGTCTGTCTGTAGACCATCTGCTGCTCCATGTTTCTCTAGCTGTTGCTTCTTCTGGAACTGCAGAAGCTTCCTGTGGTAATCCTGCTGCTGCTGCCAAATCTGTTCTTGTGCTGTTTTCTCCAATTGTGGCTTCTTTGCTGCCACCTCCTCCTCATGGCACCTCACTCCTCTAGTTTCTGTTTCTGTAAACTAAAACGTAAATGATTATTAATTGCTATAGCAACCTTGAGTTTGCTGAGCATTTTTGCCAGAAGAGCAGATCCTAGCCCAAGGAGCTCAGTGGACTGCCAAATCGAAGGGGAGAGAACTGAGAATAAAGGGAGGACGGGTGCTGATTAGTGATATGTAGCATATGTCTGGTTGGTTCTGCAAATGAATATTAACAACAAAAAAAAAACTGTCTACTTTCCTTCACACTACTTGTAAGGGGGCAAAAACCTGCGTTACATTTTTCACGTGTACTTTTGAGAAGGACATGAGGGATATGGGTAGGTGGCTTAAGGGGAACAAAGATTTGGAGATGAGGGAGGAGTACATAGGAACAGTCGGGAAAGTTCAGTAAGTACAAGCTGGAAGAAAAAACTGGAATGCATCTTTGTTGTACAAGGACACAAACCTCCAGAACAAGAACCCGGGCTATGCAACAAATGAGGCAATGGAAAGCCTTGGTTGACATTTAAATGTAAACAGAATGACAGTAAAATGGGCTATTTTTGCAGGAGGATTCACACTGAGAGTAGGGAGGATCAAAGAAAGTCAAGGAGGTTCCTGAAGCAAATGAATATTCTCCTTATTTTGGGAATGGGACGTTAAGGAAAATAAAGCTGAAGGTCTTCTACCTCACTGAGTGCGGTTCAAGGTATTTCCCAATCATCTTGGTGTTCTCAGTCCAGCAGTTTGACTTGAATGTCTATTTGTTTTTCCTGAAATAAAGTTAAGCAGGGCATGGCACTAATTAAGAAAAAAATGTTTTATAAGTCTTTCTTTTCAGACACGGGATTGAAACATGCTATTTCCACTAATCGGGTTCTTGGGGATGCCTGTTTTCCCGGGAATGCTCTGCAATGCGTTTAGACGTTTCTAGGTAGGCTGCAGCTCCTCGAGACCACCCGAGGAGGTCGCTGTTCTCCCCGGAAAATGCCGTTCCAATGAAAAATTACCAGATGGACGCGAAGCAATGAGATGGTGTCAAATGTACTGTTTCGTGTAAGCAGAACATTTCAAAAGGTGAATAGAAATATGATAATTATATTGCACCAGAGTTTATTTCTGATACTGATCGGTTTCCCAGAGCTTTGCCTCAAGTATTTGGTGGGGGATTTTTTGTGGGATTTGTTGGGTTTGGTTTTGGTTTTTTCCTAAAGTTATGTCATCAGACATGTAAAGAGAAAAAGTGCTCTTAATGGTTTTTTGGTGTTTCTTTTGTTTGTTTGTTTGGTTTTGGTTTTTTGGGGGGGTGGGGTTTTTTTGTTTGTTTGGTAGTATAACACGCTTATATCATTAAAGAATAACCTACATTGCTATGAGATCTTTATAACCATGTAGTTATAACCATGCCGAGGTTTTTGTCAGGGAAAATGCTCAGTAGTGGATTTAGTGTTGTATGGAAAGTGTGGAATATCATCTTCATGAACTCACTGTAAGCTAGGTACAGTAGGTTGAAGACCTAAATTTGTTTAATGACTTTGATTCACTGATACTGATTATTTTCATTATCGACAAAGACTTTGATAAGTCAGAATTCAGAGTAATGATGAATGGATGAAAGTATTAGAAAAAAATGAAGTTAATTTAGGAGCTATATATGCCATACTAAACATAGGAAAAGTCTAATATGCTGCTAAAAGGTGGAACTTTATCTATGCACATATTTGAGATTAAAAGGTTTGTGTTGCTATACTCTAGTTTGCAATTTGCCCAGGAGTGCTGGAGCAGTTTGCTGGCTTCTTCACACTCTGTGTTGTTAGTCTTCTGTTATGTTAGAAGACACTTCGTTGTTATCTGTGGTTTTTTTCATGCTGAAATGTCGATAGGTGTGGATGCATGTGCTTGGCTTGCAAAAGAAAAGCAAAGACAACAATAGTTCTGTCATGTCATTGCATACAAAGGTTCCCCGCTCAAATGAGAACATTATCCCCACTAACCACATCCTCCGTGCTCCTCTGTTGTTCCTTTTCCAGAACTGCCTTTACTTTTCCATTTGTTCCTACTGCTCTTTTTCCATTTCTGTTTTTGCTCCTTCCTCTTCTTCATTTCTTATGTTGCCTTTCTGCCTTTTTTTGTCTCTTTCCTGTACAGATTTCTCTTCTTGGCATTTTTCAGGAGGAATCTGAACAAGAATATCAACTTTAGGTGCATTATTAATTGCATCCTGTAAATGACTGTTTCTCTATTATTAACTGAGATTTGAATTTCTGAAAGATATATGCTCTATGAACTTACTAAAATTGTTTTGACTTCTGTGGGAGTTTTCTGGTCACTGCAGCCAACAGCGCCTGTTTTCTCCATGTGTTAAATGTTTTATATCTCTCTCTATATATTTTTTTCCTTCCAGTAGATACTTGCCTTTGTGATACCTGATGACTCGTATGCTAATTCGCTGGTATTTAGTGTCCCAAAATGTTGCTACTTAAGCTGTTTTCTTGAACCTCTGTCAACTTTATATTTCTCGCTGTATTTTTTCTAAATGTTTTTGAAGTCGTAGCAAGGGAGGGGGCAGGTACAGGGGTTTCCTTCAGCCCCAGAAAAGAGGACACTGAGGAAACAGGTATGGTCTAAAAAAGCATAAAACTCTGTTAGCTGAATGGTCAGCTAGAGGATCACTGTGGTGAAATGGGAAAGCTACAGACAGCCTGTATTTCTGGAATTCTAAACTAGGACTGAGGAAAACTTTTCCAGCAGATGTAGAGATTTAAGATGCATACCTGAACAGCCTTTTTACTTTGCTGTGTGGTGTCTCTTTTAAAGAAGGCCCTGGGGAGTGCTCCTGGGCTCCAGGTTTTCTGTGAGACTGGTCTTGGATATTTACAGTCCTGGAACTTCAGGTTTTGGGGGCCTTGACTTGGTGGGCAGAGGGATGGGTGGGCTGAGGGCTCTGCACGCTGCTGGGCTCCCTCCTACACCTCTTCCCAGCACTGCTGCCTTGGCCAGTTGGCAGGGGAGCATCAAATTGGGGCAGGTGAGCAGACAGCCATGGATACCTGGTGTGAGGGAAATGCCATACCTGCCTGCGTGAGTGATGCTGAAGTACATGAAAAACCAACACAAATCCTTTTGCTAGTGAGGGTAAAGAAGAAGGGGAGTTACCTGAGCTTGGCTACACCTGTGCTTGGGCAGCTGGGGAGCTCTTTCTGGCATGAGGCAGCCCCAGGGGCCAAGGTCTGGTGTGGAGCAATGCCGCCTGTGAGGCTGTGGGATCGGCCAAGTGGGAGCTGGGGATAGGGGCCCTCAGTGCCCTGCGCCGGGACAGAGCCCCTCTGCTGCCCCTCTGAGGGGGAGCCTCGCAACAGGGTGGGGATGTGCTGAGGGAGCTGGGAGAGCTCCTGTGAGGTGCGGGAGCGTGGCTGTCCCTCAGTGTGGCTGGGAGAGCTCCTGTGAGGAGAGGGAGCCTGGCTGTCCCTCAGTGTGGCTGGGAGAGCTCCTGTGAGGAGAGGGAGCCTGGCTGTCCCTCCCTGGTGGGCACAGGCACCCTGAGGAGGCAGCAGCCATCTTGCGGTGGATGCTGGCGGCAGAGCTGCCGGCTGCAGTAGCCACAACCAGGAAGGACACACTGGGTAAGTCTTCGTTCTCTTATTCTATCCTCATTTCATGGGAGTTTCTTCAGCACATGTCCCTGCCAGCACCTGCAAGCACCATTTCTCATTTCCACAGCCTCTCTGCTCCTGCCTGCTGCTGTGTGGGCGCTGCTGGCTGGGGTGGCTGTTGGAGGCAAGATGGCCTGAGCCAGGGGAAAACTGGAATGCTGTGGATACTGTGGTAATTGTTCCTTCAGAGAACAAACATTTCAGTCTAGAGGTAAATCTGGTCTCTCTCTCAATGTTTTTATATTTATGGGGGTTTTTTTGTGGTGCAGGAAAGTGTCAGAATAAATCATAAATAGGACCCAAGTGTTGTGGTTTCATCTCAATCTCATAAGAGAATTTCCCCTATGATACAACTTGGTGACTCCTAAAACCTGTATTCTTGGTCTTTCTGCCCCTCTTCTCTTTTTTGCTCCACCTAAGTTAATCAAATTAACCAAGAATCATATTTTGAATTTTCATTTGTTATGGTCAGAAAAGATGCATCAAATGCATCATCAGGACTGTAGTGACTGTAGACAGAAAAACTGGGGAGAAAATATTAAGACGGTGATGCAGACAACTAGTAACCTGGAACAGATGATCTTGTCCTAATGAATACTACTGATGCCTTGTCTGCTCTCCTAGGGGCTTGACTGCTCTTGCCTGTCTGTCTCGATTAAATGTTCACAATTAACTTAATCTCTGCTGGGGTCAAATGGTAAAAGGCCATGCTATCCAGTGGAGAGAAGCTGCAATATGAGACAGGTGAGTTGTGAGCTTATGCTGCCTCTAACCTGCGGGTTAACTTTGTGCAAGCTTTCACTGTCTCTCACAGTCTGCTGCCTACAGTGCAAGGCCCAGTAAAATCCAACTTTCTGCTTCCAGGTATGACCCTAGTGCACACAGGCATACTTAAATAACCTCAAAGCACATTTATTGTAAGTGCACGCTCTAGTACGCACATTTAGGGGTATTCCAGTTTACAGGTGAGGTCTGGAGAGAAAAAAAAATCTAGCTATTGTCTGCTTGTTAATACAATATATAATTCTTGACTTTCAATACAAAATAAAAAGAAAAAAACTCCACCATTTCCGCTACTGTAAGTGTAGCTGAAATAATTTTGCCTGTGATGCGTGATGTATCATATTTGAGGCTTAATAATAAATTAGTTTTAACAATAGTTGATTATTACCACTTTCAAAAAATACAAAATAACCTCTGAATACAAAAGTTTTCCTATGTCTTTTATCTTGCAAGGAACTACCAAACAAAAGCATGGAAATAAAATTGGGCTGAAAATAACGAGGGCTCGAACATCTCCTCAATCTGTTTTGAAGAAATTGACTGTAACCAATTAAGCCTTTATATGCCCTTGCTCTATCTCCCACTGAGATAACTAAAAGGTACATGCAGTAATCTCCAGCAAGATGCAAAGAGATCAGTTTCTTGTTAGTTAACCTTACCGTAAGTACTTATGGTATGGTGATAAGGGATATCAATTTATCTCCTTGCAAACAGCAAAAGCTGAAATTGTTGTGCCAATTTGTTAGTTACGTTATGAGTTGTTGATAAGAGAATATTAATCTCTTAAGGATTTACACACTAGGACTTGACCACAACTGCTGCAGTCCACTGTTGTACCCATACTGTGCTAGTGGGTCTGAAATTTCTGCATGAAACCTTAACCTGTGACATGAAGAGAACTTGAAGTTGCTCTGTGTTCCCAGTGATGTAGAATTACTGAGGAAAAGATAAAGAAAACTACTTTCCTCTATAAACTACAGTTAAGGATTTATGCTGAGAGCTATGATTTGTGCAAAGAACTGCTGTTTGCCCTTTGGGAGTTGTCGGTCTTTGTTGTGGCTGTTAGCTGCTCTCAGTGTAACTGCTTCTGCAGTTCCTTCTAGTATCAGGGAGGCGGTGGGCTGTGCACTGAGACCTCCTCGTTCACTTTAGCCCTAAGACCACTTGTTAGACCAGCAACGGGGGGAAAACTGATGGCATCCCAGAATATGCTTTAGGACAGAGCTTGTCCTCTGCTACTCCAGCTGTATATTTTCAGTGCTGCAGGTCCTAGGGAGGGGTTATAAGGAACAGTGCTGTTCTACCAGTAATCAGTAGTGTCTGTACTTCTGTGTACACATACATGAAATAACAGTTGACTGTATACAGTTTCTAAAAGTGAGTGATTGTTTTGCCACCTTAACTTTATCCTGATGGTGCAAAGCAGACAGAATCCGTACCACAAGCCAGACAGCACTTAGTGTAGTGCCACCCGTGTCTGAACCATGATTGAAACCAGTCTTTAACAGAAACAGATAGTCAAAGACATTACAGGGGAAGGGGCAGGAAGTTTTGCTGCCATAGAACTTACAAGATCAAAGCTGCTGTCAACTGGGTATTTTCTTTCCTGCTCTCCGTTCAGTGGTAAGTCTCCTCTTGTATACTGCTTTTCAGAGTTACTCGTTTTTATTCCAAATGTCTCCTACATTTCCTGGTGGCTGGGAGATCTCAACTGTTGTTCCAGATTCAAGCTGTATATCCTGTATTCAAAAAACCGAAAGATCAGAGGCAGTAGCAATAAAATTAAGAATCAAAATTTAGACTTGATTCCACTTAAAAAGCTTAGGAGGGTGCAGAAGCATCCCGAGGTTTTGTTTTACTCCCACCTTAACCTCTTAACATGTTTTGCACATCTGTAAGCCCTGAAACTCTTCTGAATACCTTGTCAGTACTATCTAATGAACAACTTGTGTAATTGTAATGGCCTAGCAGGTAGTTGCTACTCTCTTTGGAGATCAATTGCCTCCTCATTACGGAGGTGAGTTTCATTCTCTCTTTTGCTGCAGTGAAGATCCCAAGACTCATTTGCGGGTGCTTTGCATGTTTAGCAACGGTGAATATTTTAATAATTACAGTTTCATTCTGTAATAGTTATCATCCAAAGATCTTGAAGTATTTTAGAAAGTCATGGTCTGATTTTTATTTTTAGTTTAGGAGAGATGTAAAGCCATAGCTTTCAGTGACGTTAGCAGCAGCAAGTGCTCAGTTTCTCTGAAGATCAAGATACAAATATTGACATTTCACACTTTAATTAATAAGTTCTGTACGAGTGTTCTGTGGAGTCCTGTTTGGTGTGTATTTCCTGAATATAGCTCTGAGATGTATTTTTAAACCAATAGCATCGTTAAAAGAAAAATGAAAGGCTTTATTTTGCTTTTTCAGAGATAGCTCTGGGGAAACCTTAAAGCAGCCTTCCAGTACCTTAAGGGGCCTACAAGAGAGCTGGAAAGGGACTTTTTACAGGGCATGTAGTGATAAGCTAAGGGGGAACAGCTTTAAATTGGAAGAGGGTAGGTTCAGATTTGATATTGGGAGGAAATTATCTTCTGTGAGGGTGGTAAGACACTGAAACAGGTTGCCCAGACAAGTTGTAGATGTCCCATCCATGGAACTGTTGAAGGCCAGGCTGGATGGTGCTCTAATGCTCTAACTTCATGGGAAGTGTCCCTGTCCATGGCAGGGGGGTTGAAACTACCTGATCTTTAAGGTTCCTTCCAATCCAAGCCATTCCACGATTCTTGTCTTAAGGTGAATTCGTTTAGAGCAGGCAGGCAGTTCTGAGAGGTGTGGACCTGAATGTAAGAAAGCTGTATAAAGTGTTAGCCCTCTTAGCACATGTAGATGTGGCTCCTAGGGATGTGGTTTACTGGTGGACTTGCTAGTGTTAGGTAGAGGCTAGGCTGCACTAAATTATCTGAATGTTCTTTTTCAGCCTAAACATTATGTGACTCTATGGTACGTTGCTCTTTTTTCTGAGTCCTAATTTTAAGACGTCTTCTCAAAATGCCCTATAAAACAATTAGATGCTGTCACAGTCAAGTGTTTTAATCTGAGGACTCCGGACAGGGGATCTGTCTCTGACTGTAGAAATAGGAGGCAATGTCTGTCCCTTCTCACTGTGAATATGGCCCTCAGAGGCATCAGTTGGTGAGGTACCATTGCTGAGAATTTCCATTCAGATACTTCACTGAATTAAGATTCTGTGATAAACAATAACTAAGCAAAAGAACCAAATGTAGTAGAAACCTGAGTCTTGTTTGCAGAAATGAAAGTGAAATACAAAAACCTTCTGTCTCTGTGTGAACGTTTATCTTTTTAGTAAAGTCTGTTGTATGGTCAAAGCAGGCTACCAGTTGTGCAATGCTGCATTCAATTTTTCCGTCCATTTGCCTGTCTGAATCTGTAAAAGTGAAGATCAACTCTTGATCAGGTTAGGCCAGACTCAGACTTGTGCAGAATAATTTTCTTTGCTGATCATTTGTGCTGCAGCTGTGGTTCAGTGTCATTGGTCTCAGTGAATAAGTAGCCAAACCACAGGATGAGAGAATAAGTCTAGTTCTATATTTAGTGCTGGGGGGGGCAGGGGGGGGGGAAGGTGATTATGTTGAACTTTCTCACCCCAAAAGAAAGTTGGAACTTGATGTTGCAGTCTCTTTGGCTTCAGTTATGATTTTTTGATAGTCCTATCAAATTTCATTTTCCTCAATGTATAGGATGGTGAAAAGAATTATTTAATATCTCTTAATAAGGATTAAATAAGGTTTAAGGTTAAAGACTTACTAGAGGCAAAAGTGACAATAGTATGGCCATGGGAGTGATTGGATTTCCCTCCTTTTTGGTGCTTTTGGGTAATATTTTAGAACTGAAGATTTGAGGTTCAGAGGTACCTCCAAATCTTTGAACCAGTATTGAGCCTTTAAATAGTATGATAATTAAAAAGCGCCCTGAAGTCTTATATGAGACAGCAGTAGTAAAGAGATTGGGTTTTTTATTTAAAATCCAAGTTTGGTGGTGTTCAATTGGCCAGACTGAAGTTGCTGGATCAACACTGGTGATTTCAATTATCAGACATCAGCTATTGGGTAAATTAATAATAAAAAGGCAAAGGGATCTATAAACAGCAATCTGTGTCTCTTCCTGACAAAACCCCAGTTTTCTGGCTAGGTTTAGCTGAAATTATGAGAGAGTAAACTATAGAGGTAAGCACTTTTTTTAGCAGTAGGAGACTGTCTTCTCAATATACATATATTTTATAAAAGAATGAACTTCAGTCCTGGAGAGGAAGGAGCAGGATTTTCCCTGAAAAAAGTAAGCCATTCTGCTTGGGGGTATTCAGCATTTTCCCCCGCAGAGCTGGCCTGTGGTACAGGATGTTAAGGCACCAGCAGAGAGAGCCATTGTTTCAAGGATGTGTGGAAAGCTTCACAGATGGTGCAACTTGCTGGCAGGGCACAATGCTGAAGTGTTACTGTAAAAGCTCACGGAAACTACCACAAGAAGAAACTTCACTTTCTAAAGACCTGCTCCCCCTCCCCACAGTATCTGGACAAGTTTGCACAAGGGTCACCTAACTTTAAAGGCCTACATCCCAGCCTCTGCTGTTCTTATACTTCCTGCAATGTATAGGCTTTAATAATTTACCTATGGCATGTGCAGAGCTTGTCTCAAATGAGTTTATACCGTGGGGGCAATCTCACGTGCCGTGGGATGTTGGTCAGGAAAGGGCAGAGAAAGAAAAACATTAATTCCGCATATGTCGTTATGAATCTTGGAAATGATGTTGAATGTGGTGGGGTTCAAGTTCGATATAACATGAACTGTTCTTCCTTACGTTGTCAGTTGCTGTCGAGACTTACAACAATGTTGAAAGTGGCCCATCCTTAGGTGGGGCAGTTGCTGTCATCCTGCTCTGAGCTTGAGGACTGTGACCAGTCCTTTTTGGCATAAGGCTATTGCAAGCCCAAGGAGCAGCACAGCATTCCCAGCTGTTCTGCTACCCATGACTATCTGCAAAGCTGAAATGGGTCTATTTACTTTTGTTGGGCTATGTGTAGTGTCTCGGCAGCTTCTTGGTCCATAAGCAAAACCATGTAAGGATTCAGAGCTTGGACAAGTCTCAAAAGAAAGCTTGACTGAAGCTGAAACTTCTCACCTTGCTGCATGCTGGAAGCTTCCTGAATTCTTGATGTTATTGTTCTTAATTGACAGAGGATCTCTTACTTTGCTAAACCTTTCTACTGTGGGGGTAATGAAACCTGAAACCAGGGAAGTTTAGCGTGGTTCTGAATTTCATCACAAATCACATCTCACACTTCTCATTTCTTGCCTGAGGGAGAAAAACTCCAGTATCTTTGTCTCCAGAAAGGAGGCAACGCCTGCATAGTTCCTCCATGGTGGCCGATTTTATTGACTCGGTGATAACTGAGGAAGGAGTCAGATACCAACTTGTGTGTGATACTGGCACGTAGAGCCCTGTACAACCTAGGGCCGGCCCTGATGAGACTGCACGAAAGAAGCAGTGTGGCAGCATGGAAAACTGCATTTTGCTGACATATCTTACAGTTGTCACTAAAGGCTAAAGTGCAGATGGAAGAGCAAAGAAACTACATATTGCTAAACACAGAGTTCCTTCTCTACATATGGAGTACTGACTTCAGGAGAACTTTTTCAGGTGTTCAGAATCAACAATATATGCTAGGAAAAGCAAAACTGATATTATGCAGGCTGTGTAATAAAAATACCGAAATGGAGAGAAGACTTTAAAGATGAGTTTTTTTTCCCAATGACAACCACAACACAGAAAGGAAACTTCCTGTGACAACTTTCCTTTTTTTATTTGCATGTGTTTGATACTTCAGAAGCTCTTAAGCCTTGCATGAATTCTCACTATTTCTCACTAATATTTTACATTTTATTTCTTATTATTTCATACTAAATAGTAGTAAATATATAAATTACTTTTTCACGTAGCTGACCATCTTCAGAAACTATCAGAAACAATAAAAGCATGTGTGCTTGCTGCTCTGTTCTTATGTTTAGTTCTTATTGGTTTTAGGGGCTATGTTACTTCTGCTGCCTTGCTGCCCCCATCTTCCCCACTAGAAAAAATGTGGTTCAAGTCTTCTTTTAGTAGTTACTGCCAGTTCTACCAGCCATGCTGCTGCTTCAGTGGTCTCATGCTGTCACCATTGTGCCTGACATGGTGCAGAGTAGATTGTGACAGTGCTAGGTATGATTCCAAGACTAGCCCTAAATCCGCTTTAAGGTAGCAGGGGGTATGTACTCTAGATTTAACTAACATCTTCCGTTTTCTTCTCTCTGGAAGCTGTACCACCTTCAAGAGTACCAGTAGTGAGAAAATCACCAGTGCTCGTCTGGCAAATGTGTAGTTGGGAGGGAAAAAGTCTGTAGTTGTCTTGCACTGCATCTGCAACAGTAAATAATGGGAAACACGGAATTACAACAATGGAAGATTTCTCTAAAATTATCTCAGATCCGTGGGTTTCTAAGGCATCCCACAAAAACAGTACGGCCTATAATAAAAACTGTTTATTTACGTTACTGGGATCCTGCAATATTTTTGGTATGATGGGATGCACCTTATCTTTCTCACCTCTTTTTTAAGTCTTTTCAATGCTTTTCACTTTTGTATGACCTTAATTATTTGAGACTTCAAATCTTCAGCAACTTCAGGTTCTTACCCCAGTATCTGCGCTGCAGGAAATAGTACTTTGCCTTGAAAGATCTAGGGACTTCTTGGAAGGTTGTGTAAGGAGAAGAAAAGGAAAAGAAACTAACATAAAAATGAATTCTGTGGAAACAGCCCTGGAGGGAGTTTTCAGAGCTGGGATGTACAGTCGTTACAGGCTTACTAACAAGAAATTCCGTATGTGTGGAGTGCAGAAAAGAGAAATCAACTCTGAGATGAAACCCATGCTGTGTGAAAAGGTGTGCTTTTGGAACTTCCCTGGTGTGAGCAATGGGTAGCCAGGAGAGTTAAGAGCTTTAGCTAACAAATGCTAGAGAATAACAGACAAGAGAATGAAACTCCCTCACTAATGCACTGGACTGTTTTCTTTGGTGTTCAAAACAGCAGGAGAGAACTCGGTGTTAGCAGTTCCGGCCTGATACACACATGAAAGTTTTGTACACGTAAAGTACAAAAGGGAACACGAGACTCTTTTCCATCCTTTCCTTTGAAACTCTCTCCAATCTGTTCCTTCCCTCTTCTCTTGGACTTCCATATGCCTGAAGCTAGGCCTAAGTTACCGAATGCTGCATTGGTGCCTGCATGGCTTTCTGTGCCTGATCTGAGGTGGTGGTAGGAAGAGGCTGAGCCTGCAGTGACCAAGCATCAGCAACTGGACAGCAAGGATGTTATGTTTTACCCCACATCTTCGCTTAACCGAGCTGTATGACAAGGCTAAGGGCAACCTTGGTGTCACGTGAAGATCACTGTCGCATAATTTTAAGCATTTGAGCAGCGTTTCTTTGTCATATGGGTGATGCTGAGTTTCTAATAAGTCAGGTCCTTGGAATAGTTACAGCAGTAAAAGCTGCTTAAGGGAAAATGGATCTGGCAACAAAAGCTCCGAAAAGCAGGTAACTGATCCTCTGCAGAAGGTAACAACAAAGGCATGTGAACTCAGTTAAGATTCTAGTCAGAGCACCAAAATTAAGTGGGGCATAGGAGAGTAGTTAAGGAGTTAATAAAGCTTTTCTTGATCTTAGCAAAAAGTGGCTTTCTGATTTCATTGTTAACATTGCCTGACAAACACTTCTTGCTCAGGTATAGGTGGTATCTGTTCCATAATCCTGTTTAAGCAATGGAGAATTTAATTTCTGTTTGACACTTAAACCCAACAACTAAGTTATTTTAAGACTCTAGTCCATGAAAATGTGCATGGGATGGTAGTATGGTGGCTATCTTTATGGACTGATTTATGAGAACAAGAGGACAAAATTTGTTTTGTGGTGACTGTTCTTCTGTTCAGAGAAGTCAAGGTACATCTAGCTCTTTAAAAATTTAAAATTCATTTCAGCTTTTGAGCTGCATTTGTAAAAGAAAATAACGTGTTTTTTTCTCAGAAACTGCTGAACAGATAAAGTCAAGGAAAAAAAAGGGAGGGGTAAACTTTCTTTGATTGAAGTCTTGAGGAATTAAATTGAGCATTAAAATAGATTTGTACCATCAGTCTCCTTAGATGTGAACACTGCTAGGCTTAATGAGAAAGTACTGAAGCAGAATGACAGTTTCTTATTAACTCAACAAGATTGGTCTAGCTATTTCCACACTGCTTTTGCTTGCTCATTAATGACCTTCTGCACTATAAAAAGAACAGCCCAAACACTTTAAGCCCCGGGGAAGACCTTTTTATATGGTCTATCAGATGTTAAATGGCCTGCTAGCAGTGAAGAAACAACCCCCGTGAAATGCTGATCAGCGTTTTTGTCTTGTTCTGGTGCCTAGACAAAAAACTATAATTGATTAAATTGTCTACTGCAAGATAACAAATGCAGGTGACATGCTAAGCCTGAGTCACTGATGTCTGCACTTCATTCCAACCAAATCCAAGTTGACTTCAAAGTAATGGAGTCACAGCTGTAAGTAGCTGAGAAAAGATAAAGCTGTCAAACTTACCATGAACACCAGTATAAATGAGTGAACCGCCTAGAAGGAAGATCTTTGTCATTGACCCATCATTCTAAAAAAGGCAGAAAGTATAGCAGGAAGTTAAAATACCATGGATGTGATTGTTTCTGTTGTGTGCTGGCTGGGTACCTCAAGGAGTTCTCGTGTCAGAATCTGAGCAACTTCTTGCAGCTGGAGCTAAAAAGCAAATGCTGGACAGGTCTGCTTTATTATCCTAAGCCTCACCTCTGCAGTCACTTCCCTGCAGCTGCACAGAGTTGCAGATAATTCCTTGTAGTGCCTGGCTATGGGTAGCCAGGTTTCCTAAAACAGGACTGCTCGCTGTGATTGGGAAATTGATAAATCGGGCTGTGAACTCTTGGCAGTGAGTTAACTTCTTGTCTAGCGATGTGTCACTGAGTTCAGTGGGCTCTACTCAGGCTTGTCTGTAAGTGTGGGAGATGGCTGGGGTTGGGGGGAGCAGCTCACACAACTGAGCCTCAAGTTTCTTTGAACTCAGTGCAGTGGAGCCTTCAAACACACGCCATTTTCCGCTCTGAGTGTTCACTGTGTTCTTATAGCTTGGGAAAGTAGAACCAAAAGCCGTGTTAATGATTTTCAAACACAGTCCTTGACTTTGTCTGAAACAAATCTGAATCTGCAACACCTTTTAAAAGGAGATTAACTCTGAAAAAATTTTGTTTGTTTTGCTTTGGTTTTGCTCTGAGTTATCTGAGTTGGAAATTGGTGGATATGCAGGGAGTTACTTCAGTAGGTATCAGCGCAAGTCTGTTGAATCAAGCAGTATCAAGGTACCTATATAAAATCAAAATAAATGCCTGCACAATTCCCTTTGGACAGAGATTAGTGATTTGACTTGATATGAAATCCCTGTCCTCTAACGTGGAAAGCTTGCAGCTGTAAAAGGAATAGTATTTAATAATAGACCAAGACTTGATTTCAATGGAAGCATTGTCTGAGTAGGGACATCTGAGCTTGGTTCCAGAGCACTAGTAAAAAAAATAAAATAAAATAGCCTTTTTATTTATTGTGCACTCAGACTTGAAGACTCCCAGGTGCCTATTAGTCTAAGGGCTTGTCTGTACAGGAAAGTTAGTGTGCAATATGTTGGAATATGAATTTACAGTGCACCAACTCCTCTGTGCTCCCCCTGTGTTTGGATATTTTTAGCACACGGTAATGGTGCCTTTCTCCATGGCAGTTCATTCATGGAGAAAATAAAATAAATCACATTTGAAAATGTGATTTGAAAATAAAATAAATCACATTCTGCTTAATGCCTGTGTGGTGAGTGAATGCCAAAGAGCCAATGCCCTCTAAACTTGTACCCGAACTTCCCACTCTCAACTAGTATTAAGGATGATGTTTAGTAGGATCCTGACTTTGTCCAGGAAGTTAAGTGTGATTCTGCTTACTTTTTCAGAAAGGAGAAAAATGGTGTTTTCAAAAGTCCCTGTATTTCAGTTCTCCATAGGGCTTTGAGTATGTAGCAGTTTAGATCAGAGGGTTCCAGTATAACTCTTTGAGAGTTTTTTTCAATAATATTTTGCAGCTGACACTAAAATATTGCATCCTTTAGCCCAGCCAAAAGGTTTGTATGGCTTTTTAGTGAATTGCATTGAGGTTTACTTGAGGTTTGCTTTACTTCTTTCTTCCTTGGTTGGTTTTAAACTCAAATTCATTCAAATAAATGTTTTTGCTGGCATATATTGAAGAGGCAATATCAGAGTAAGAACATGGAGAAGGAATAAAGGAGGGAGGATGGACATATAGGTACTAATCTGTGGAGTTTTGTTTGGGATTTTTTGTGGTAGTGTTGGAGTTTGCCATGTTTTGAAGCAGTCAGTGGAGGGTGTAAG
>VYZQ01007755.1:18624-30630 GCA_013400655.1 Mystacornis crossleyi | reverse complement strand
GGCTAGGTTCTTTGTTTTTCTTAAGTACCCCAGCAATTGCCCCTTAACATGGGGAAAAAATTCCTTTGAGAGAAGAAAAGAGCACATACACACACAGAAAGAAAACTTTCTCAACCCCCAACATGCACACAGCTCTTCCCTGCCTGTGGTGTTTTTAAAGCCATGCTATGCACTGATGCGATCGCAAAATATTTGAGCTCACGATCTCCTGTGTTGTAACTGGTGAGGATAAACCTAAAGGAAGTGCCTGCTCTTCGTGCAAGGACGGCGTAGCTACAGGTAGGAACATCAGTGTTAGTGTAGTTAACCCTTGCTTTTGTCCAAAAGGATTGACCCCCTACTGAACTTTTGGCTGTGTGAAGGAAAAAATACTTGACCTTAAATGACTTGCGGAAAGACCAAGAGGGAGACTGTCAGGCTGAGTCTTGCAAGCAGCCTGGCTCCTGATCCTCTGCTGAAGTCACTAGACCAAATGCCTCTCCATTCATGCTGCATGAATTCTCAGTCTGTCCTACATTTCTTCCCTTGAATAATAATTGTTAATGAAAAGGAAAATGAGAAAACAAGCTAATGACAGATAGCACAGAGAAAACATTGGAAAGTGAAGAAAGAAATGTCTGGGAGTAATAGCAATGCTGTTATTCCCATGTTAATGATTCAAGAGCTTTCTGACTGCCGTAGAAGCAAAAATGGTACTTGATGCAGTCTACAGAGATTTGGGCAATGCAGGGAAAATTTCCAAATTGGTCAGTAATAGCCTCCATGTTTGCTCTCGAAAGATACCTCCACTCCTTCATGGGTGTGAAGTGGTCTCTGAGATGCAGAATGCCCCTTTGCAGGCTTAAACCTCTAGTTAATTAATCTGAAATCCTTCCTATCGGGACTTACTGGTTAAGAGAGCTTAGTAAATTACTGAGACGCTGATCTCAAAGAAAATAGGCAGAACTCCCAATTATATCATCAAGTTTATCTGTGCCAAGATTGCATGAATGTGCCCTTAGTACCTGCTTTAGTTCCATGTCTGCTGTTCTTTTCACCCAAGCACAAATACCAGTGATTCTAGTAGCTCTTAAATCACTTTTTTCTTCAGACTGTGTGTTTTGTTGTAACTACATTCACCTCCCCTGCTCCCTCCCCTGTTTTGAGGTCAGTTGCCTGTGACAGATACTATGTTCTATTTGGTATGTGCAGCTAACCACTTCTGATTTTAGAGAGCATGGTTTTAATTAATTTTCTTCCTCTCTGGTTGCTGAACAGAGTTGGCCTCAGGTGGAATTTTTTAATTGTGCTATTGCTGTCTGTTACACAAGCAGAGTTCTGTTTCATAGAGTAAATTTGAAACAAAAATGAGACTTTTTGTAGCAGAATTCACAGGACTGGTCAAACTGTAAAAAGTCATTCGAGCAGTTTTTTCACACGTGTACACTAAGGCACACAGAAGTTCAGGGAGACACTCACTTTCTATTCATATGGTTTCACTACTTTAAAAAAATATTTGCCAAATTATCTGCTGACACGTTTACATGATGCTGTGCACCATGTTCTGGTGCTAGAGTTGCCTATTTCTGCTACCTCTTTAGGAACTGGTTTCCTGAAATATTTATGGGGACCTCCAGGCTTTTGCTTCTCCCTTCTCCCTTCTCTCACTGGCATCAGTTCTTATGCTTGACTGACCTCTAAGTGATAAAAGTTTGCTACTTTGTTGGAAGATTTTTAATATTATTACTACTCTTATTATTATTTTGTACCTTTTCTTTGTTTTGCTGGGCTAGTTTGCAGCTGCCATGAGGCAGCAGTTACTGGAAGACCTGACTGCTGATTTCCTTTGCTGTGTAATACTTGGGAAAACAGCAGCCTCACTGCCAGTACAGGTGAGAGCAACTCTCTACAACTTCATGGGCATTTGCCAGAGTACATCACATTGCCAGAAGATTTTAGGGTTTTTTGTTTGTTTGTTTTTACCTAAGACCTTGCTCTAAGCTATTTAAATACACTCTGGAAAAAGCTATCTGTAGTTTGAATACACCAGCCCCTTATCTATACAGCCTCCAGAATCTCCTATCTCCGAGGCTGTGGTTTCCAAGATTTGGTAGGGTTCCTGTGAAGATAAATCACATCAGAGGCATGACCTTTATCCTTGGCGCAATTTAAATAACTTAAATATCTATTGACTTCATGCCTTGTGATTTCAGTTGCTGAAGAGTGAACATTGAAGAAAGGAACAGCTGACCTACAGTGTATCAGATGAGTGATGTCTTCATTTATAGAGCTCTAAAAATACACGTCATTTTTTTAAAAAATTCTCTCCCCAGCACTACTGTGTTGTGGCTGATTGCTTTTGAGAGGGAATCTGTGCTTCCACATGGAACTAAGCAAAAGAAGATACTAACTTCTGTTGTAAATGCTGAAGCTGTTGAGGGAAAGATGAAAATAAAAGCAAAACAACTGGGAACCTTCTTTGTCTGCAAATAAATATTCCCTAGTGGTTCTTAAGAAAAATCTTTAAATCATTTGCCTAGGTAGTTCTGCATCTTTGTGGGGATTTTCTGTTGGAAGAGAGGGTGAAGATAAAGAAATGTACCTGCATTTGCCCCATAAAGGGCAGGAGACCCAATATATTACAGAAATCTACAGTAAAGTGTCTCCATGTGTTTCCTTCACTACAGCTGAAGGACTCCATGTCTTCTGTATTTGCAATGCAATCCCACTTTCATGAAACTGTGCTCTGGAATAATCTATTAACAAAAAACCCCCTGTTTTTATACTTGAAGGAGCTGTGGGAAAAGTATTTCATGTAAGCCAGTGTGATGCAATGCCTACCTGAGTTTGGAGACAGTGCGAAACTATAACCAAAGACTGATTTACTCATTCACCAGCACTGATGAGTTAACTCTGGCCTATTTACTGGACTGTTCAAACATCAGAAACACCAAGAACGGTGCTCAACTGAGGCCTGTGGGTCAGCGTGAGGAATTTTAAAGATGTGCCCTTTTCTTTGCACTTTGTTCCCTATAGGAATATTAAACGTGTTTAGACTACGTAAACTGATTTTGTATTTTTCTTTACATTCTGATACTTCTAAATATCATTGTTCTGGTGACCGACACAATTCTGCAGCTGCATGATAGTGTTATGTGATTGTGGGAAGATACACTGTGGAAGAAGAGGACTTGAGTCTTCCTCATTCATCTCACTCACAGAAATGGTGCCCACTCTTTTCTTCTGGTCAGCTCTCTCCAAAAACTCTAGAGTTTTCTGTGAAGATGACCAAAAGAGTTTCAGAACCATAACGCACTATGAATTGTATGTAATACCTGAATTACTAGAAATAGTTCTCGTAACTGCAAGTAATAAAAGCTCCTGAATGTGGTGTCAGAGCCATTCTTTTCTGGGCTTTGGATGGTGGTGTAATGTCACTGTGAACCATTAGCTGCAATTTTGTACGGCAAATGCACCTGCATTCTGCTAGTGAGGTGATCCCATCTACAATCTGCTTTTATAGCCCAAGGTTTGTTTTGGTTAATGTTTTTTAAGTGCTTTGAATTAAATGGCACAGAAATTTATATTATTCTAACATCTGTTCCTCCCTGAGAGCTTGTGTAACCTGGAGGAGCTGTGCAACTCTAAACCAACTCCATAGCCTGTGAAAGAATAAAGAACTACAAGTATGTTGGTCATATTTCTGTGGTTCCATACTGCTGTTTGCATCATGTATTCACTATTCCATCAGCAGGGAAGGTCTCAGCAAATTCTGTCAGTCTCAAGAAACAGTAGGTTTTGGACAGTGTTGAAAAGTCTGGGGGGTAACTGTGGTGGTACGGTTGCAGATGAAAGAAAATACTCAGCTGGCACCCTGAGTCTCTCTTACGCAGACAAGGACATGAAAAAGTTTCAGGCTTTCTGCCATATCTTACCATAAGCATAGCCTATCCTTTTTGATATTATCCATGGTACTGCTTCTTGATCTGCTTTACCTTATTAAACTTTTCCAAGATGTTTTTTCTCACCCCAGTTATTTCTATAAATTCCCTTTCCAAAGCTCTTACTCTGAGAAATGGTAAACTCTCCCAGCTTGAAAAGAAAACATCTCTGTTTTGTAATTTTAAAAGTATTGTGTACATTTGTGGTACTGTAAAATAATTAGTGTGAATAACATGGGAGTTTGTCTGGGATACAGACTTTAAGTCTTATATTCAGTCTGTGTTGAGGTGGGAAGTTGATTGCAGAGAAGTGCTATCTGCTAGCTGTTGCTTATATAGAACAATCCTCGTTATTTATTGTGATGGTCTGAAAGAAGCCTTATTAGAAATCTTTACATGGAGGTACAGCTTGTTTGGATGTACAGCTTGTTCAGATTGACTGGCTGCCTACGTGTAAAACAGGCCCAGGGCTGGAACTGCAAAATTGTTGCAGAGCAGGACTGAGCTGGATTGGCACTGAGGTATGGGAAGCTCATTTAATGCAAGTTGTAGCTGGTGGTATCAGTGCTTCCCTTTCATGAATGCAGAGTTTAATTTTGCTGCCAGCCTGGCAGCTTCCCACTGGGATAATGTAATGCAGCTGCAAGATTGTTTTGGCTCTGTGCTAACTCCTTCCCATGCCTTTTTTTAATAGTCTGTCTCCTGCCTTACCCCATTCAGTCATAAAACCTT
The DNA here is from genome assembly GCA_013400655.1 of Mystacornis crossleyi. Classification (NCBI taxonomy): domain Eukaryota; kingdom Metazoa; phylum Chordata; class Aves; order Passeriformes; family Timaliidae; genus Mystacornis; species Mystacornis crossleyi. The sequence goes on along the minus strand of VYZQ01007755.1, from coordinate 25,978 downwards.
TCCTAACATTTGTTCTACTTTTAAGAGCTAGTAAGGGCATGGCAGTTGATAACGGAGCCAACACCCTTCCATAAAAATGCACTTTTCAGCAGTGAAATCTGCTGCCTTTTGGGGAATTTCAAGAGTTGATTCTGGGGAAATGTGTTTTGGTTTGTTCTCTTTCTCTGTTAGCTATCCCTCATATCACAAGTCTAAGGTGCATTTCCGTAACTATTTAAAAACTGGTCTGAGATTTTGAAATGGACCAACAATCTAGCTTGCCTGAGTCTTGATCCACTTAAAGGAATATGAAAAGGCCTGAGATCCAGTCGTAGGAAACAAGGCTTTTTCGGGTTCTTGGTCCTTCTTCAAGAATCAGGGACACGTTTGGCTCTCTAGATACTTGACACACAGTTTCGAGTGTTGATTTAACCTGATTGTCACAATTATTTTGTAACAAAAGCAATTATTGATGCTGTAAGTCATGTATCAGTTATGGTAGAATGAGATTTGTTGTTTTAATCATAACTGAAAGAGGCTCAATTTCTGTTTATCGCCCAGCTTTCCAGTTCTTACCCATCAATGCAAAGAATTTGAGATTATAGTAAGCTTCTTACTTCTTTCATAGTGCCAAACCCAGCTTTTAAAATCAGGATAAGGCCCTCTTTCAAGGCAATGAGGAAACGATCAGAATCAGGACAAGGCAAAGGTTGCTAACTACACTCTGCCTGTGGTTGCATTCTTGTTCAGCACCCGCAACAAAAAGTGTCCCAACCCATCCTTTCTCATGTGATTATTTTCAATAATCTGGAATTTGACCTTCAAATGAAAATTTAAACAATTTGGATTTCATGTGTGGAAAACACAAATATGGAGGAGTGTAAACTGTAGCAGTGTTAGTGTCTTCAGGGGCTGAAACAATAGACCAGGCAGGTGAGAACTCTCCTCCTGCTCAGTTATTTCCTTACTTTTGAATGGCACACGAGGGGCCCAGGTAAAGTTTTAAAGAACCCAAATTGACCTCAGAGGGAAAGGAGACTCCTTTTGTATATCTGCCCTTTTCTCTTAGCAAGTAGGTAATGATTTCATCTTCGCTAGTAAGAACCATTTCCCTCTACAGCCAGTGTGGTAAATTGTTCCAGTTTCTCTTCTAATGTTCTTTCTCTGTCCTTGTCCCGACAAACTATTCTTGTAAAGGGAGACCTCTTTCTGCTACTTTTGTTGGTGCCATTGTGTTACAGATTGTTTGGAGTGCCTTTTCAAGACCTACGATTAAGACCTGCAAAAGATCTGGGAGAATTTCTTTGTCTTGGTTTTTTCTGTCATCTGAGGGACCCACAGGCAGGCCCTGATCTTTGCCTTGTGCCTTCCTCTTCTAACCACTGTGGGCGTCAGGAGGAGACAGCGGTCAGATATGGAGACCCCGGGTAAGAGTTAAAATAAACCCTTGGAAGCAAGAAATTTAGACATATAATATTTGTTCAGGTTTTCAAAAAATACTGAGGGGCCTGCTGCTGAGAAGCAAACTCAGTGTCTCACTGTCCTGACTGAATATTGGGAAATCCAGCTTTTGATTTGCGTTTTTTAAAAAAGGTTTGCCCCTGCTGTCTTGACAGCACGGAGTAGGAAAGCAGCAAGAGGTTATCAAAAAATGTGTATTGGAAATAACCGGTCAGCGTCTGGAGGGTGCCGCGGTGCAGTTACCAGCATGTAAAGGCAGACATCTGTAGGATGCTTTGGGTTCCAGAGATATTTTTATGAATGAAAGGTGCTTCTGACTGGAATGCATGCTGAAATAGGCAGTGCTAATGGAGCCTCTACAATCTCCTTATCTTCACCAGTAAATCTGCCCCCGAAGATAAACGTTTAATAACATTCCAATTTGGTTGTACTTGCTAAGTGATTGAACTAATGACGCATAATCCAATAGATCCATTTGTAGTGAATAACACTAAGGGTTCAATCCTGTGCTGCTGATATAGCAGGATGTCTGCTTAATTTACCACATTTCACTGTTGCAGCACTTGCTCACTGATCAAACCAAATGATTTACCTGGCACTGAACGTAGTCCACCTTTCAGGTCCCAAAGGGCAACAATTTCTTCGCATGTATAAAAATTAACAAAAATCTCACATGCTCTTGGGAATCGGTAAATGTGTGTATGAGAGGCAGAAATCTGTGTAGTTGTTTTCTTATGATTTAGTCAGATGACAAATGTAACTTCTGCTGCAAATACTTGTGAATACGTGTCTGAAATTTGCTTTGGTCAGTAATACCTCTGAACTCAACTTCTTCCTGCAAACATTAGAGAAAGGTGGAACTATGGCTAAAGTAAATTTGTATCTCACTTCAAACAAATACCTGTAGAATTCTTCCTATTTGGCAAATGAAGTGCTCCTAATCATTTCAGTGGGAATCTTTCTGGTTTAAGGAATGCAGTATCTTGACCTAAGTCCCCTGCTAACACTTAGGTAATGAGACCCACTGAACCATGTGGGACTACTTATACGCATGAGTAATTTTATGGACAACTTTACGCAATATGCAGGTCCAGGACAGCACTTATAACTGCAGTCATCTATTTTTGATTGCAAAGTAACAGACTTACGTATTAGGCTAGAGTTAACAGGGACCCCAGTCATGTTTTCCTGCTGCTGCACTGTGGATGGTCTCCTCTTCCTTCTAATCTAACTCTTGTAGAGAATTGTTGCTTCCATAAATTCTGAAAAATCTTCCAGTAGCTATTTAGTCACAAGTTATTTATTAGAATGAAATTACTAGCCTTCATTCCAGGAACTTCCTGTAAAAAAAAAACCCAAACCCCAAACATAAATAAATAAGCCCCCCACTCTTCTACTGTCACTCAAGTATTTGCTTTGTTGCAAAGTTCTGCAGCTCAGAGTAATGATTGAAGTGGGTGAAATTGTGTGGGGAGAGAAATAACCATTTTTATGACATAATTTTCTTAAGACTTTTTTCTTTTCAAGCATTTCTCCTTAGTTTGCCGAGTTTTATTGCCAATTCTTTATACAAGAAGTGTGTTGAGGCAATGGATCCTGATACCTCAACTTGAATTCTCAGGTTCTGCAGCCTTGCCAGTAACTGGACTGAAGAGTGACTGGTAGAAATAATCTTCCCACTGTTACTAAGTAGACTTTAATTTAGTAGTTTGAGAGACCAAGTGAAGCTCCAGGGATGGAAACAGCAAAACAGGGAGAGCAAAAAAGATTCCCTTCACAGCCTGAGCGTTCTGTCCTACGCTTACGATGATAATGCCTGATGCATCAGAAAGTTTGCGGCAAAACTGAGGCATTTCATATGCTTGATTTCAAAATCTTCACCGTATACACTTTAAAAAAAATTGCAAGTATGTGAAGCAAGCCCATGTCAAGAAAGAGAAGTAGCCTAAAAAGACAATATTGATCTTATATCCCCTTTTTTATCTTCTGCAGTGAATTAGACTAGTTTCCATCTTCTAACCTTTGTGTAGGATCACGCACAACTTCCAGTGTAAGCATTCCTGTTTAAAGCTGTATCTTTTTCCTGCTCTCCTTCATATCTGTCTCTGTTTAATCTAGCTAGTTATGATCCAGAGACCTTATTAGGAAAAAGCTGCTTCCTTAGTTCGGAGTCAGTGGTTGTTTTATCCCATATCTTCAGAACTGGCTCTTATTGCAAGTTCACTGAAAATTTCATTTTCTCCTCCATGTGGCAGGGTAGAGTTTAATCTGGATGATCTGCACAAACTACAAAGGGTTATACTTGCAGGGAATGACCAGCATACTATTGGAAAAAGTAAGTCTAAGTTTCTGCAAGGGAAAATCCGTAGGGAAAAGCAGGTTGGCTTACTAGACTGACCAATATAACTGGGAGGAAAGAGAATAGATAAGCTTTTGGACCTGCAAACCCTTTTCCAGGTCTGCTGGTTACCTACCCGCTTCATGCAATTTTTGTTTATGTTTTCTGATAAATGCTTTATATGTTACTTCATAGTGAGTTTTATAAGGAGACGTGGCTTCTACCTTATTGCTCATTTCTTCTGTCAACGAGATTTCATTTGAATATCTGTGAAGATTGGATCCAGTTTGAAAAGTTAATCCAAAGCCTTCTACAGAGAAACTGAAAGCATCTTGATCAGGGCCTATATAGTTTTCTTTTTACTGCTTATAAAGTGAGTTTTAATAACATTATTGTTTAAAAAACAAAATCACAAATGGAACAAGCAAGCAAGGTAGACTGGCTAGGCTGACAGTCCCAGAAATAAAAATTAATTGGTTTTCTCCTGCCTATTTGGGGGACAGCTTAAGCACTCCCAGGTACACAGACTTACTAATATGCAAATAACTCTTGAAGACAGGACAGGGTTCATGTAGATCTCAGACGGCTTTGATGAAGTGCTGGCAGAGCCAGTTGTGTGGTGGAAGGCTCAAGGATGAGACTGGGCAGGGTCCAGTTAAGTTCACTCCTCTGAAATAAAAATCACGGCTTAGAACCCTGTGGAGGGTCTGTCCCCTCCCTCCTGTGTGTGCAGGCAGCCCCAGGGGTGGGTTGCATTTTCCGTGTTTCTTTTGGGGGAGACTGAACAGAGAGATTTGGTTATCAGCTGAGGGAAAGCAGCTGTCTCCAGCTGTCTGAGTGGGCTTACACACGTGGGGCTCCATAGCTGAAACACTGGCTGCACCCAGAGCACGTCACAGTCACAAACTCCTATAGGAATGACTCAAAACTCTAGCTGGCCAGTTTTAATGTGACAGTCCATGAAGGAGGGCTTGCCCTTCCCCTTTTGTCGGAGTCTTCTTCACTGCTCAAATTCTTGCATAAACTCACTTGGTGCATCTTGTGTGATAATCTTCAAGTGCTGCTGTGAAAGTCATGAATAACTTGAGAACTCTGTGCATGCTTTTGTCTACTTACTAGTGAATAGCTTGCCAAAGCTGCCCAGACTTTTAAGGAGGCAGTAGTGTAGCTTTTTAGTTCTAAATGGAATGATGTATGTTGTTTCTTTATAATACAGAATTAAAATAACATCAGTTATAATTTTGTGCCTTTTCAAGTATCTATACCTCTTCTGCAATCTGCTAACACGAATAAGAAATGCAAAATGATCATGTAAGAAGTCTGTTCTAATTATAAGCATATTTTTATTCATATAAAGCACTGTTCTAGTCACCTTGAAATTTCCCTCCAGAGAATGGCTGCTAAAAATTTCATGTGCTTTCTGCTCTAAAATACTGGAGGGCTCTGTAGCTGATTATCCTGTAACAATAAATATAAATCCTTTGCATTGTATGTGGTACAATGAGGAAATTCTTGATATTCCTGTAGACCGGTAGCATTAACATTTTTGTAGTAAGAGGGCAACTTGGTATCTGTGACCTGTTGACTCTTACTTGTTTTTTAAAAAAGCCTTCAAAAATCCCTTGTGAATCTCTTGGTTAGAATGAAAAAAACCCAAACAACTCCACTGTTCTTTAGCAGAGACTGTTTCTGAATACTTAAAAGCCGTAAATAAAATTGCAACAACTTTCTTATTCCTGCTTGGAAGAAAATCTATGTTCAGACTGTGACTAACCTGCAAGTCAGTTGGTTTAAGATGTTGACTCTAGCTTACTCTGTTATTCCATGACAAATCTTCTAGGGTTTTTTCCCCTCAAATGAAGTTTTGATGCAGTTTGTCATAAAATTCAGATTCCTTTTTCACATATATAGAATTACTAAACCATAAGCAAATCATTGCAAACAGAAAATCATGATCTCAGGAATGGACATCCTTCTGTAGAGTTGACAGCTGTAGTATCTGAAGGCAAAAAGCACTATCTATGCAAACTCCTTAACTTCTAAGGTCCATTCAAGATCCTTCGGTGCTGGGACTGTTGCAGGAAGGCTTTAATTTTTAGGGAGCTTTTCACTAATGGCAATGTTCTTGCTGTTTCAGGTGTCTTTGAATCCGGCAGGAAGTGAGCGGCTTCTTGCTGCAGAATAGAAAATGGAAAGTACTGAACAGCTGCCTGTGGAGTGATATGGCTGAGATCCACGGACAAATGTACAGGAAGGTAAACTGTGGTGATAGCAATGTCTTACCTCAGGGGATTGGTAAAAATATGATGATATTTGAACTGGGAGAGAACCTGCATCAGATGGGCTTTCCTCTGAATAAGAGAGTGAAAGAGACAAGACCATATAAGAGTTTTTTGCAGGGAAAATCAAATCTGATGAACAGAGAAGTCTGAATGACCAATGTGTATCGCAAAAAAATGTGCAGTGTCACCCTGTGGTACTAGACTCTGATATGGCCATCAGTGTAGTCTGAAGGGAATAATGCAAATGGTTGTTAACAAATGTATCGTTAAGAGGACTAACTGGACAGAAACAGCTAAACTATTTCAGTCCCACAAAGAGATGACTGAACTTAAGATGTTGCTTAAGATAAGTGCATTTCAAAGAGGACGTGGTGCAGAGGCTTCAAAAGGTCTCCCAGGGACCATTTGAGAAAACTCCTCACCTTCCTGCACTAGTGGCAGTTTTACCATTGAGTTCACAAGGCCCGGATTTTGCCCTGGGAGTTGAGGTTAGAGAAATCTGTGTTCTGGTGACCAATTTCAAGTGGAGCTTGGAGCTTTTTCTATGGTCTTTAGTTGCAGTACCTATGGTAACTTGAAATGAAAGACACGTGTTCAGTTAGTTTCCTTCAGCTGGAAGGAAAACCGTTTCCAGCCTTTCCTTGCTCCCCAAAAATAATCATCATTACTTAGGTTTAAAGAATAAATTTTCTGATGAGAAAATAAGTATTCAAATGCTGCATTGTGTACCTTAGCTATTCCCGAGCTTGCAATGTTTAACTTCTCTGGTTTTGGTGAAAATGTTTGTGGTATTTTTATATTTGTGCTCAAAAGGATTGAATGAGTGAGATAGTTTGACTAGCATGTTAAATTTGGAACCTGGGAACAAACATCTCTGGAAACAAAAAATATGACCAGTGTTGGCTGTAGAGTTCCAGGGTACATGCACTGCAGACTGTCCATTTTTAAATAATTACTGGGTTTTAAGATATGATTTAATTGACAAATAATATAATAAACATTAATTTTCTCTCACAGAACAAAGAGAGAAATTTCTCCTCTCTAGAAAAATCTGATAATGAAGAAGATATGTGCACTATACCCAACTTATAAAGTGTTCCAGTCATTTATTTGTATATTATCACATTTTACATCATTAAATATTAGTCTTGAAGTTCTTGATCTTAATTTATTATGGGACTGCTGATTTCCATGTTTTTTATTTATTGATGTATCTAATGTAGGTTGGAGGAAAGATCTGAAAAGTAACTTAACATTTTCAAATATAAGTTAACAAATAAAAAGTATTCCAAAA
>VYZQ01007751.1:25286-44401 GCA_013400655.1 Mystacornis crossleyi | reverse complement strand
CCCGCAGCCGGCCCCGGGCCCCCAGCGCGCCTCGGCCTCGGCGCGGCCCTGCCCCGAGAAGCGGCCGCTGCTGACGTGGGACGGCGCTGCCTCGCTCCGCGCCCTCCGTCCCGTGCTCTCCTGCTGCCGGGCTCCAGCGCTTTTCTGACCGCATCAAATACAGTTTTCCAAAACGTACCTTGGCCTGTGATCAGATTAAAACCTTTCTCTTGTAGTCTCATGAAGTCTCCCGTTCCGAACCCTATCCCTGCCCGGCATCGCAGCAGCAGCCGAAGCAGTGGGAAAACTGTAAGGAAAATGCAGGCGCATCAGTGGGTAAAAAGCAGTATTTTACAGGGATTAGGCTTGTGAATGACTACAGATTTAACTCTGTTTTTCTTTCACTGGAACGTCTAGCATGTTTTAGGCTCTAGGGAACTTCTGGTGTTAATAATAAGGAACTTCTGTAATAAGAAACTTGACTGTGAGGGCATCAGGCTACCACAGGGAGGTACACATAATTTCATTTCTCCGTGTGTTTGGAACACAGTATATGCCTGTTTCCTTTAAACGTGCCTAACGCTCTGGTACTAGCACAGAAAACAGTCTGGTGTGGCATATTCATCCAAAAATGGGAGGAGACTGTTCCATGTTTAATGACATACAGCTTTTCATTCTCACCCTTAAAACCAGCAAGAAAGGATTGCTGTCAAAATAGTTGTTGAAGCTGATGTGTGCTATGGTGTTTTTATTAGTATACTGCTATTTATGAAATAGGTTCATCGGAGTGAATTTGGACAGTTTGGAAGTTCCAGTTACCCAGAAATCCTAAATTCTCCAGAGCTTCTCACTCTGTCCTCATTTCTAAATGCCTTGATGAATTTCTCTTTAAAAAGTAACTGTCTCATCAGCCAGAAAATGTTTTCATTCTATGGAAAAGCATATAAAGGATATAAGGCACCTGAACATTTGGTATGATTGTCCACGGGTTCTACTTGGATGTTGACACAAGGGACTGCAGCATTCCTCAAGTCTTCCCCTCCGGGTGTCACCTCCTGATAAGAAACGTGCCGAGTGGGGAGATAGCCAGTGTTCTGCTAGCAGAAAAACATGAGTGATTTGTTACAGAAAATGAGGCATGAAGTTACCTCCCCAGTCAAGTCGACGTAAGTGGGATCCACTGAAATATTATACATTGCAAATTAAGGCTAGATGTTTTCTTTTCCTTTGAGGATTCTTTTAGTAAAATTGGACAGTAAGAAGGGTTGCTCCTTTAGTAACAGGTCAGTAATGTTTCTTCCATATGTACTGCTCAGTCTCTTCTTCCCCAAATACAAAGTATTCATCCTGCTCTTTGTTGGCAAGTGTCGTTTGCCAGAACACGAGTTACACAGGGGAAACACAGAAGCTGCCGATTTCTTATCTCAGCCATTTAGACAAGCTGAAGTGCCCCAGCACTTATCCCTGCTCTGTTCCATTATCTCATCAGTGTGGTGAAGGGTGGCCTTGTTCTCTGCGTGCTGAGCACCCATGACTCCTTCTGGTTAGCAATGATTACGTCCTGCAGCAAGTCAAAGAATCACAGGATCCCAAACCCTCAAAACTTTTGCTGTCAGTACTTCTCTTTTTAAATTTTCTGTTTAGCTTCCGTACTACACTCGTAGCAGGAGAATCCCTTCATTTCACAGCTGATGCATGTAAGCAGATAGTTCCCCTTCTTGGGAAATAAGTTCCTCATTTCATGTAGGCCCTTTTTTTCACAAACCGATCCAGATGTGGCCTGGCAAATAACAGCAACTTATTTCTAAGTTGTTGTGAGGAATAGAAATGAAAACAATACTTTTACCTGCTTCTTCCTTTCATGTTTTCGTGTGCAGGGTGCACAGATGACATAGATGACATTTGCTTGCTAACAAATATCTAGAAAACAAATAAAAATAGCATATCACAAGACAAGACTTCCCTCCTGCCCAGAAGCCAGGGCCAGTGAAGCTTTTGGTGTGCTCATAACTCCTAAACGTAATGCAACAGGCAAGCCAAAGTTACCCACAATGAAACAGTGGTTATGCTCCTAAAAGGGCCACAAAGCTTGTCGAACATGCAAATACTTGAAATTCCCTTTTATTCTGGTGTGGTTTTCTCTCCTAAAAGTTAACTACTATTTTAGCTATAGCACTTTCAGCTGACAAGGCCAGTAACTCCACATAAAAAATAAATACGTATTTGCTCTCAAAAATGAGAGACTGGTCTAACTCATTATAATTGTAGTGACTTTATCTTATAATGAGTATGAGCGTTCATGGTTCCTGAAGAAGTTCACATTTATTCTGAAAAAAGGTAAATATGTGAATAAAAGAAAGTCTATCATCAATATGGAGGCAGAGAGAATACAGCTGGTGTCTGTGCCAGGCTCGGGCTGTCGTGTTCACAGAAGTGCAGGAAACATTCATAAATTACAAGAAGCACATCTGTGCTGTGCTTTTGATTAAAGTGAGATCATAGCTCCAAAATTAGAGTGGCTGGGAGCATACACTGCTTCTTTTCACAAAACAGAAAGCAAAAATGACTTTGTCTCTTGTCTGACATCTTCTGACAAAAAGGGATTCCATCAGAGATGAACCCCGGAGTTTTTCTGAGCTCACACAGAACATCCATTGGTTTTTTTCCTTCCAGAACAATGGAACTACAGACAACTGTCCCTGTCCATTCCTCTCCCACACAGTGTCAGTCCAAACCTGCCTGCTGAGATGTAGGCTAAACTGTTACTTTTATTCCATTTTAACAAACGTTTTGAAGGTTCCTGCAAAATGTTATCCATGACTGTCACTGCTAAGGTAAATACTGTCACCGTGCTATAGCCTGATTTTGTACAGTACTTGCATATTGTATCACACATTATTTCAGAGGCTGAGTGGTTTTGGCCTTCTATTATTTATTTGGAGGTGGAGAATGAGAAATACTTTCCCAAGCTTTTTCTTTAACCAAAACCCAGGCAAAATATTTTTCCAAATTGCTGTTCCTGATGCAGTCTGACATGTCATTCGACATCCCCCTGCCCCTCAGTCCCCACAAGGTCCATGAAGAACATCACAGTGTTACATTTCCAGGATATACTCTTTTATTCTCTGCCAACACGTCAGCCAAAGAATTACACGGTCTGTTTTAACTGCTAGCAATGTTTCCTTCTCCAGCATTATTCTTTAAACACTAGATGGTGCTCCTTTCCTCTTCCACATTCACCGTTTGTGTTCCCCTCTCAGAATGGAAGAAAGATACAAGCTGTGAATAAGCAGGCAAGTTTAGCTGCAGTTTCTGATTCAGTAAGAAAGATCTTATTTAATTTCAGTTAATTGTCTCATCTAACACCAGTTGAGTATATGACAACATTAATACATTGGCTTTACTTTTTTTGCTGTTGTTGCACTGCACCTTATCAAGAACTCACTATGAAAAAGCAACAATTACACAATTCAGTGAAGGGCAGCATTGATTTCTAGTTGGACATCTGCTATCTGACTTGTGAAGATACCCAGGCAAGCTGGTAGCCATGTAGAGGAGAAAGAGTCAAACTAGACCCCTTATGAATAGAAAAGCACTAATTACTTAACTGTGGCAAGGAGCTGAGCAATCCATATGCAGATAATCCTGGGCCTGACAGCACTCATGTGGATCCCCACTGGCTGAGAACTGCTTCAGGTCTTGGCAGGAATGCTGAAGAGGAAAAGCAGAATTTTGAGTAGTGTTGTAGAGATTAAATGATTAATGAATAAGAGATATAACCAAAGATGAGGATGCAATTAATAAAACATAATTATTTCAGCGGCTTACAGTGTAACTTACTTCCATTTATATAGATTTTCTTTATATTATTACATAAATGGATCTAATTCCACGTCATACTTCAGTCCTTTGGAGAACGAAAATATACATACAATGGGGACTTACAGAAGTTTCCTGTAAAAAGAAAGTTTCTGTGACCACCTAGATTTACATCTGATTACAACTGGCGAATTGCAGTTATACAGCCCATTAGTGTCTTAAGCTGTGCTTACTTTCAGCACAATATTTCAGAGGCCCAGCCAGTTTTCTCCCCTGTCAATCACACTGTGGCCTTTTCCCTGACTTTCTAACTTGTTTCTTGGTGCACTGGAGCCTGGCTGGCACCTTTCCATAGCATTAACTGCAACCATGAAACTGCATTTCTTCAGTAGCTCCCGAGCTTCCTTCTCTCCATGTACAGTAGCTGTGGATCCCTTTCCTCCCTCCATTTACACTGTAACAGAAACCTCTTCAAAGCCAGAACAGCTCATAGCTGAGGCTTAATGCTGATAATTGCAGTCATGGGCATATTGAGAAACCTTCACTGCCTTGCTCCANAATTGTCTCATCTAACACCAGTTGAGTATATGACAACATTAATACATTGGCTTTACTTTTTTTGCTGTTGTTGCACTGCACCTTATCAAGAACTCACTATGAAAAAGCAACAATTACACAATTCAGTGAAGGGCAGCATTGATTTCTAGTTGGACATCTGCTATCTGACTTGTGAAGATACCCAGGCAAGCTGGTAGCCATGTAGAGGAGAAAGAGTCAAACTAGACCCCTTATGAATAGAAAAGCACGAATTACTTAACTGTGGCAAGGAGCTGAGCAATCCATATGCAGATAATCCTGGGCCTGACAGCACTCATGTGGATCCCCACTGGCTGAGAACTGCTTCAGGTCTTGGCAGGAATGCTGAAGAGGAAAAGCAGAATTTTGAGTAGTGTTGTAGAGATTAAATGATTAATGAATAAGAGATATAACCAAAGATGAGGATGCAATTAATAAAACATAATTATTTCAGCTGCTTACAGTGTAACTTACTTCCATTTATATAGATTTTCTTTATATTATTACATAAATGGATGTACTTCCACATCATACTTCTTTCCTTTGGAGAACCAAAATATACATACAATGGGGACTTACAGAAGTTTCCTGTAAAAAGAAAGTTTCTGTGACCACCTAGATTTACATCTGATTACAACTGGCGAATTGCAGTTATACAGCCCATTAGTGTCTTAAGCTGTGCTTACTTTCAGCACAATATTTCAGAGGCCCAGCCAGTTTTCTCCCCTGTCAATCACACTGTGGCCTTTTCCCTGACTTTCTAACTTGTTTCTTGGTGCACTGGAGCCTGGCTGGCACCTTTCCATAGCATTAACTGCAACCATGAAACTGCATTTCTTCAGTAGCTCCCGAGCTTCCTTCTCTCCATGTACAGTAGCTGTGGATCCCTTTCCTCCCTCCATTTACACTGTAACAGAAACCTCTTCAAAGCCAGAACAGCTCATAGCTGAGGCTTAATGCTGATAATTGCAGTCATGGGCATATTGAGAAACCTTCACTGCCTTGCTCCAGTTGTTTTCCCAGGAACTGTGGGCAGTAACAAGGGCAGACAATGTGTGTGCCTCAGGGGACGGTTCTGTATTATCTTACAGCTACAGTTTACACACAACACCCAGTGCCACCTGTACCCACCGGTTGTAATTCTTACCCACACACGCTCTTCTTATTTCTTACCATTTTATCTTCGCTTTGGTTGTCCATCTCACAGAAAGCTCAGATTCCTCTCCCCAGTCCTTAGATATTTAACTGAGGCTTAAAGCTGCGGTGGCAGGTTCAGTATGATCCACAGATGGAAGGTCTGTGGTGAGTGAGAAATTCAGTCCCGCTAGTTTCCATCGGGCATCAGTGGGAAAGCAGCAGATAATGATGGAGAGCAAATCATTGCAGTGTTCGAACTTCAGCAGGATGAATTCCAGCCTAAATGCTTTGGACAGGAATTTTTCTTCTGGTGTGGACCATGAACTGCTTAACATACTTATAGGTATTAGCTAAAAGTGACATCAAACAGTCACACCCGCTCTTTGCAAATAAGCTTTTTTTCCAAATCCTTTTAATTTTTGAGTTCTTAATTTTATAACAAGTCTATTCATTGCTTTTCAAGAAATAAATATTCTAGTAAAGGGTAATTGTATTTGTCGAACCTGAATGGGATCAAAAAACCCTACAGATGGTTAGCTGAAAGACACTTATGTAGTCTTAAAAAAAGAAAATAGCTATAACTAATATAATCTGAACTAAAAATAGGGAGATTTAGCCAGACTATTTGGTCTAGAATCTAGGCTACATTTGTCACATGAAAATTATTTTGCAGGAAATCTCTATTGCTATTTGTTTCCGCTCAAGACAAACATTACCAGAGCAGCTTTTCCTGTGGTTTTCTGTTTTGGAGCTCCTGGCTTTGGTTTCACAGAGAGACAGGAAACACATGGATAACCGAGGAAATACAGATTCAGAAGTAAGTCACAACATTTAACTCTGGAGCCAAACTAACCCCAAGTCCTGTCCAACGGAGGCCAATACTGAATAGTAGTGTTATTTTTAAAAAGGTGAGGAGAAAATTATCCCCTCGTATCTAGACAACTGCTCTCCTGTATCCAATGTTTCTAGAATTACAAGTGCCAAATTTGCAATTGTACTTGTCAGAGAGCACTGTACCTGTGTGGTCAGGCTGAGGAGTGCCAGATTACACCAGTGCTGCATTCTATTGCCTTTTGGGGTACTTTTATACTCTACAAAGAGTACAAAAAAGTACTCTTTGCCCTCTTGGCAAAGTGAGGGAATAGACACCTTACTCAAAGCCCCTAACAGCTCTGGAAATCACTTCTGCTTGGAATCTTCTGAGGGCTTCACTGAGTTAACCCCGAGCATTTACCAGAACAGAACCCAGTCACAAGACTGCTGTGTACTGACACAACCCAGTGATTTCCTGCATGCAGCACCTGCTGCAGAAGCAAGGCCTGCGGTGAGAAAAGGAATGTCTCAAGTAATGTATCCTGCAAAGGAGGCAGAAAGGAGAGAGGGCTGACAGAAGGGCGTTGGGAGAAGATGGAAGAACTGGGAGTAAGGAAGGAGTAATGAGGACGGCTAAGATGGGTTATTTACAGTCAGTGCATTGAGTGTCAGTCCAGATTCTTCAATCCCAAACGAGACACAGCTCCTGAAGGAGTGATAAAGCTACCTGAGGAAAAAGGGGTAGCATACGGGCAGTTCCTGTGGCGAGCTCTAGCCCCAAGTGGACCGAGAGCCAGGAAAGATCCGTTAGGAATAAAACCAAGGGATCACTGAACGGTACAGCCTGACAGGGAAGCAGAAGCAGCTCTGGCTGGGTAGATCTGATTCAGTGTTTTGGCAGGGTCATTGTGCTCCCACGTACAGGGTTGTGCTGCTGTGGCTGTGCTGCTGGGGCTGAGGATACCCTCGGCACCAAGGCTTTCTGGTGGTATTTTACACCAAGTTGTTATTTCTGTGTTCAAATATCCTCAAGGTACCCTTAGACATTTGCAGTTACAGCTGAATAAACAAGGCTAAGTAAAAGAAGAACAGACATAAGCCCCCCAAAAGACCATTTCTGGGGACAAACTTAATTATAGTAATTACACTTAATTACACTAACCTTAAGGTAGACAAAATGATAGCACTTAAAGTGGAAGAACTTTTTTAACCAAGAAAAGACTCTTTCTCATAGTATCTAGACACTCTCCCATGTTTTCTGGCTGACTCTGGATACAAAAGATACATCTTATTCTTAATTCAGTGATGGACAAAATATAACCCTTCAGAATAAAAACCTCTGCAACCACACACCCATGAAAAAAAAATAGTTGGTGACGCAGCAGTTTGGGCTCATCTTCCATAATCTATCTAAAATTTTGACCAAAATGTCTTGTATCTTCTTGTGAACTTTGGAAAAGCTCTATTAAAAAAATCTACCAGTACTCTGCTTTTGCATTTCAACTGATTGAAGACAGAAATACAATGAAGAGGAATTTCTCTCCTCCAGATCCCAAAGTAGGGGGAGTATTCCAGAAGCACATGTAGCTATTTCCATTCTGTTCGTTTGCTTTCACTGACCATGTGCATTCAAAGGAGCATCAGGCCAAAATTCCATTCTCAGTGGTACCAGCATTTGAATACAATTTTTTTTTTTTGTTTAAACAAATTCTTTCTAGCAGCTCATTATGCTCTTAGCTAAAAGATGCAAACCAGTCAAATCATAAATCCCTGCTATGCATCACAGACAATTATAAATCAAAGCTGACACAAACCCCGAAACTTCTATTGTGAGCTAACAAAAATCATTAAAGAAAGGATAAAAATTGCTTCATGAGTTTAAAAAAAAAAAAGAAAGGATAAAACAGGCAGCCAGCAACACTACTCCAGTGTCAGAGTTAGTAGAAACATTAAAAAGAAGGATGGTCTTAAATGGAAAGCAGATTCCATTCACAAAAATGAAATCACTTATGAATCTTGATTTAAAATTATTGCCATGATTGTCTTTTCCTCCTGCCCCTATAATGGCCTTCAAAGATAATAAAGTTTAGAAATTGGCTGCCTCAGCAGTTCTGGAGGTGATTGAAGGTCCTGCTTGGGGGCAGAATAAATCATTAAATGTCCAGGGAAGTGACCTTGACTCTCTTTCCTTTGGCATACCCTTCTTTTTCCCCTTTTGGTGAAATATAAAAAGAATTAAAGGCCACAAAGAATCACATTTGTAGATAATTGGATCAGACATCAATTAAGTAATTCCACCTGCTTTATATCTTAGGTAAATAGGATAAGGAAAGGTAGGTGGTTTTGTAGGGTTCCAAATTCAGGTCACTGAATCAAGCTTCCTGGGTTTCAGCAGCATTCCTAACCCCCTCAGTTTCATTTTACTAAGTCGAGGGTTTTGCTAGGCTCTTCTCAGATAATAGGCTCAGTTTTCCCTGCGCTGATATTCTCCAGGTGAATACAGCAGAGGCACTGCAGAAACACTGGGGGTTCTATCTGACCTCTGCTGAAGACACCAGTGAGAGTGAACCTTCCAAGGACACACTGATATCTTCCAGGGGATATAACAAGTCTCAGGTTTCTTCCCAGAAGGAGTTTGAGCACGTATTTCCCCTGGCTTTACCAGAGTTTGTTTTGTCAAATGCTTACTCACAATGCCGAGGGCAGTGGCGTCAGTGGGAGGTCTGAGCCTCTTTGTGTACACAGTGTCCTCATTCCAAGCAAGCAGATGAGAGGGAACGTTGGCTGAGTTCTGTACGGTTTTACGGGAAATAAAAATAGAGTGGGAATTCTGATGCCTGTGTTCTTTACGAGAATTCCAGTGTTCTTTGTTTAGTGTAGTAAAGCGTAGACTTTCAAACAAAATGTGTCAGGTACAGATGAAATGGCTAAGGAAGTTTTTTTTTTTCATTTTTCAGTAGTCTCAGATTAGCTATTCGTGCTTTAATAAGCTCTTCAAAATCAACAGGACATATTAGAGATAATTACCAGTTCACAATTAGCCTTCACTTATCTGTCATACAAAGTTTCAAGGTTTTCTTCCATTTTACATACTGTCTCATAAAAAACGAGAATTTACTTGCAGTAAATCTGTTTTCCATCTCTGCCTGCGTATTAGCATTTCTTCAGAAACAGAATAATTTATTATCTGCAAGTTTTGATTTTTTGTTTATGCATTCCGTGCTCGAATAAAGCAAAATATTATTTAAGGGCCTGATCTGATGTCAGCCTCCTTACTGAAGTGAGTAGGAGCCTTCCTGTGGAGATCTGGCCCCCAAGGACATCTGCCCACTACAGAATTATCACAGTGAGAAAAGAACCTCCTCTAGGCAAATCAGGCCGAGCTTATGGCATTAATAACCCCCGAAGTTATCAAAAATCACCAATGTTTAACTTGGTGAATTCCTTGGAATGAGAATACCTCAAAACACATTGCCACCTCTGGACACCAATTATTCCCTCTGCTTTTTCAGTTAGAGGAGATAACTGGAAATGGAAAAAATACTGAGAATTAGCCATGTGGGGCTAAGTCATTCCACTAGGAATGTTTGCTAGCAAATTCCACAGAAAGCCTAAGTTTGAAGACGTGTAGTAAGAGGGATTTGTGAATGCAAATTCTAATGCTACGGTCATTATGAGGATGTGGGAAATTACAGCAGGGAATTTTTCTATACTTCCTTATCATATTTGGTTATACCATTAGAAGAACAATAGTCACTAAAATCACCACAAAAGACATGAAAAACTGTAAACATATGAAAGGCCTCACTGAATTTCCTGGGACTGAATTTATTTCTGGGAATATACACATCAATTAAGCTATTTGTTTAGGCAGAACAAAAACAGTCTTTCAGTTTCAAACTTCTTCTAGAGGGAATTCTCTCTGAATCTACAGCTTTTTGTATGAAATTTAGATCTGTATGAAGAAAAAGAAAGCAGCATCATTTTTGGACAACCCGAAATACCGTTCTGCTTAAAATATCAATTGTCATTTCCTCTCAGGCCCTGCTGGTCCACAGTGACAAAGTGGTCACAGCACCAAACCTGACAAACTTGAAGAAGAGTTTGGACAATGCTCTCAGGCACCTGATGTGACTCTTGGGGTGTCCTGTGCAGGGCCAGGAGCTGGACTCAATGATCCTGACAGCTCCCTTCCAACTCAGCGTATTCTGTGATTCTCTGATTCTATAAGCAGATGTCTAAGTAGGAGATCATTTCCCTTCAGCTGGGATGGGGGCAAATCTGGTGAATATCAATTTATTTCTAAGTGCCATTGAAGTAACCCTGAATATTAGATTGCTGAAAGAAGTTTACTAATGATCAGCATGAATTCATTATCAGTGCTGCCTCTGGGGTGATGTGAGGAGCAGCCCATAACCGCTGGGGATGAGAGGCCTCTGGAAAAGCTGGATCTGGCTTCTGGACAGATGAATACTTTCCCAGACTGGACTGAAACCATTTCCATCAAGTAAACAGAGACACCTTGTGCCTGCTTCCTCAGAGCTCTACATGAGGGACCAGACCAAAGTCCACAATTTAACCAGCAGCGACCAATTCCCAGAGCTCGTCAGGGTGCGGAGCACGGGGCAAGCTTGAGCCCTGCTGAGTTGCCCAAGCTGTGATTCAGCCCACAGCAATGAGCGGCCTTGCTCCTGGCAGGCTGCCACACGCCCGGGTTTCAGCAGAGAAAAGTCACACTTAGAGAAGGAGGAGGCCTGGCCTGGTGCCCACAACCCTCTTCAGCAGAGCTGAACCACTCTGCCCTACACTGGCAGCCACATCCGGCCCCAGTGTGCCCGTGCAGGGGCTGGAGAGCGGGGTACAAGGGGTGCCTTGTGCTGCGGGGCTCGCGAGCACCCACTCAGCAGCTCCTGAGCCTGTACCTGCAGAAGGGATAGAGCAGGAGTCAGGGGTTTATGCAGGAAAGCAGAAGAGGAGTTAGGGATTTATGCAGGAAAGCAGAACGGGGCTCAGGGATTTATGCAGGAGAGCAGAACGGGGCTCAGGGGTTTATGCAGAAGTGCAGAACGGGGCTCAGGGATTTATGCAGAAAAGCAGACCGGGGCTCAGGGATTTATGCAGGAGAGCAGAACGGGGCTCAGGGATTTATGCAGGAAAGCAGAACGGGGCTCAGGGATTTATGCAGGAAAGCAGAACGGGGCTCAGGGATTTATGCAGGAAAGCAGAACGGGGCTCAGGGATTTATGCAGGAAAACATCTGGCTCTGGGCAGATCCTGGCTGAGAAAGAGCAGAGGGAAGGACTCATCCCCACTGCAACTGCAAAGCACCCAGGGCTGACAGCCCCGGGCTCGTCTCTGCTCTTCCAGTGTGAGACAGTCGGAGGGAAAGGGCAGGGGGGAACTTCGCCCCAAGTTCGGATTGTAAAACCTCTTATAGACAGGGATGGCAGAATTTACAGTTAAAGAAACACTTTTATCTGAAATGCTGATGCTCTTTGAATTCCACCAAGAACAGGCTCCGCTTTTTCCCCACCACCGAGAATTTGATAGTCACTCGGTGTCACTAACACCTCTGCAAGACACCCAAAACTGCAAAATGATACAGACAAAGGAGGAGAACGTCTGTTCACTGTGTCCCGTACTTCTGTCTCAGACACACATCTTCCTAAGGACACGAACAATTATAATTTTATTATCTTTAATGTCTTCCTCATCAAATTTCACTCCATTGTCTGTCCCAGACGAGGTGTATTGGGCAAGAACATTATAAACTATTCTTAATCCTGCTGTTATTTCAGCCCGAATTGATTTACTGGGGATTCTGAGCTGACAAGTGTAATATTTCCCATCCACAATAAAAACTCTACCCTACTTTGTATTCTGTTGTTTTAGAATATAATCTTAACCTATTCAAGTGTCTAAAATAGGAGTTTTTACAGTTTCAGCAAGAAAATCCCTTTTTAATTTTTAACGTACATTTCAATTTTCAGGGACTTTATTAAAACATATTTTTATTAATATGCTGCTGAGAAACAAAACTTTCTCTGTAATTATGTACAGTTTTAAACTCAGTAATTAACCACAGTTTCATATTTTTGTTTGTGGCATCATAGATTCTGTACAGTATCCTGTATTTCAGGGACACTTAAACAGTTAAATAAAATTACGAAGTTACGACTTGCTGTGGTGGTGTGGTGCCACCTTGTGAGGTTTCACCGTAAGTGCCTCTAACACGTAGGAGGAGAGAAAAATTAGCCCTGGGGAGAAAAGGAAAGGAGCCTGTTCCTCTGTGACTGCAAGAAATCGCAAGAGATTCCCACAGTGAGCCTGTTGACAAAGAGGAGCATGTGGTTATTGGTCAAGAAAAGAGCATTCAGCATTTTTAGATGACATTAAAAGGGCATGAGAGGGCACAGAAAACTGCAGCAAAACCTCAAGTACTTTCCCCAGCACAGATCCAATTACAGACATCGGTTAATTGCGCTGAAGTCAGCAGTTACTGGAGATTAATGTGGAAGTAATGCAGCTCAGATTTGGGCCTGCAGGCTGTTGCAAATCTTGGCTTACAGTATTTCCTGAAAACAGCCATTAAAATAACCAAGTTATTTCTTACTTTGATACTGTTTTATGTACTTTCACAACTCATTTTGGCCCCAAGATGCTTTAACTGTGTCTAAAGGAGAGATAACACACAGATAGAGCTGTTTTAATAGAGGCTTTGGGTAAGGGTTTTCATTTTCCTCTGTCCATTTTTGAATATAGTAATGTCTTTTAACACTTTCCTGCAATTCAAAATGTATGTCCTCTTGCTTTTTGGCCAAATCCCAAACTGTTTTAACTCTGAAACTCTTTCACTGTTTCTGTTTCTTTCCACGTGGCCGGATAGCTCTTTTAGAGTAAGGCTGGCTGAAGAAACACTTGCTGGAGAACCTGTTAGATTGTGCCAGTAATACAACTGCCAAAAGCCACCTGGTTTGGTACCTCCTGGCAGGATTAAACTGGCTTCACGCTGAACTGCTCACTCAGCAGTCTTGCTGCAAGGACGCGTTCAGTGCCAGACATCCAACTACAGACAGCCAAGGAAGCGCAAACACAAAACTCTTGGGAAATCCGTCCCTTACCTCGCCATCGGCTGCTGAAGCTGCTCACCCACCACTGGGGTGCTGAAGTATTTAGTGCACGGGTCTCTCCAAACGCCGGGGACACACAGTGTTGCTCTGGTTTTTGTTACAGGACACGAACGTAAGTCAAAACATAGAGGCAGTCAGGACAGCGGCACACGTTGGTACCCGCGCCGTTCTGCAGGAACTCGTCTCTGTGGACGGGAATATTTCTTCACCAGGTGCTCCTCATTTCTTTTCCTCTTTGTTTCTCAGCTCAGGTGGATGACTCCAAGGTCAAACATCTGGCTGCAAGCTCAAGCGTCCCTTAGCTGCTTTGTGACCTTTCGCTCAGGGAGGACCCAGGGAAACAACACCCTGAGCACATTCCAAGGCAACCCTTCCTGTGAGAGGGAAGTGATGGAAATGATGCAACCAAGGAATGACACACAGCGTCAGGAAAACAGGAATTCTAGCTAATAACAATCTTAAAGCACAAAGAATGCTGATGTCAAAAGGAACTGACCTATGTCATCAGTCCCAGATCCTTTTTGTCTGGATAACCTGATCCAGAATCTTGCAACCTGGTATTTTACAGTACATGCTAATCCCATCCTCCTGCACACCTCCCAAGGCTTCCAAGATTAAATGTCTCTCTTGAAATAAATTTTATAGAAATTAGGCTGATACTTCAATTAATAGGAAGCAATTTTAACATAACCTCTCTTCATGCCAGTGTCTTGCAGATCGTTTGAATCAGCCAATACATCTAACTTAATCTGCTCAAAATGAAAAAGACACTTGAATCTCTTTTTACTCAGTGAGAACTGAATATTAGGATTGATTCCTGTTATTTTTAACTTGGGTAACGGAATTCAGGTTTTAATTCCTTTATCTAAACAGAAATCAGTAGGAGGAAGCATTAAAATGCTATAAACATCATGGAACATGATCGGTCTAAGATATATATTAAAAATAAATGTTATTACTAACATACAAGTGTCATTTCCACTCTCTTGTATACCTTGAATATCCAAAATTTCCATTGAAACTTTTAATGTACAACCATAGAGCTAGAGAAATATTTCTTCTTTATTCCTAGTGTGTGATCTGAACAGCAAGCTACCCCACAAACTCATCACACACAAGAGTTTCCGAGGTAAATAAGCATCTCCATCCCTAGAGAATTCATAAAAAGGTTAGGTTCTCCACTTTAACAACTTTCTGTATAACACATTGAACCCTTTGAAAGACTTCACTTTGTAGTAATTGGAATAATGATCAGAAAGAAAATTAGTATGTGGTCAGCCTAAAAATTCTCAAAGCACAACAGAATGCTTCAAAAGTTTTAATTGTGAGGACTTTGATACAGAAGCCATGTAAGTGACAGAGCCCTTCTATTGACTGTTAGAACAGTAATTAATACACATATGATTGTCTTCAGGCCCCAGTACCTAAACAATCTTACAAGTAAAAAAAAAAAAAAACAAAAACAAAAGGTCTAGCTGATTTCCAGCTGGAGGGGAAAGAGAAACATAGAACTGCATTCATGCATTTCATGGGAGAGATTGCATAGCTTGTTTAGAAAGAAAATGTCTTTTCATGTCCTTAATAGTAGTTCTGTGCTTCTTCAACTTCTTCATGAGTGACAGATGACCGTGTTCCTCCAGCCAACATTATCAGCCCACAGAATGAGTAAAACGCAGGAGCCCCTTGGAGAATAAGGACACGGTTTGAACATTTATCTTGGGAAGAAATGAGTCACGTACGCAGTGATCTCATACAAAAGGCAAATATTTCAAGTTTTATAAGGACACAACCATCCATGAAATATTGGTTGAAGGTAAGCACCAAACCCAGCAGTTGCCATTTCAGTGGCTGAAAGGCAAACCTGGGCTGTGGTTGTCTTCAACACTGGGAGCTTGATCTTGACTGCAGTTCTTTCACCTCAGGTATTTTCCGTGCAAGATCCCCAGCTGTACAACACAGTGATAGAGGCATCTCATTATTTAAGGCCCGTGCTGTCTTTCAAATACTCTTGAAAAACACACCAAAGCGAATCTTTCTCTCCACCTTTTTTGTTTTTCACTTTTAAGAGCGGTATTAAATATTCATAAATATAAAAATTATGTGGAAATACCTTTAATAATATTCTGGTTCTGACTGTTAAAAAAAGGAGGGGAAAAAAAGAAAAACCACGATCCAACAACCAACCATCTTTGCCAGAGTGCTTGGCCAGCAGTGAAGATAAAAATGTGACTTTTCCAAATATTCTGTAGATCACATGATGCTCCTGTCTATTTGTGAACCAGAATTATTTCAGTACTTTCTGCTGAGTTCTAAGAAGCCCTCATTAGAGGTCAAAAGCCCCTGGAATGCCTGAGATTCAGAAAGGCTGGACTGGCAGAAACATCTTCAGATCCTTATGTGGAAAGTACTGCAAAAGAAAGAAAAAGATTAAGGCATACAAACACATTTGTCACAACGCACAACATTTTCCTTAAAGGACACAAAGGAAGGTGTTGTGCAGAAAAATTTACTTTCTTCTTTCACGCTTTGAGAAGATTTAAATTTCATGGGTGTGGAGAAAATTCCATCTTCTGAAACTTTTAGTTCAGGGGCCAAGCTCAATACTGGATTAAATCAAACGTAAATTGCCCAATTTATTGGATGTAGAGCAGAGCTAAATGTTTCCCAGTGGTACTTTGGCTATGGCAACAGCACTTGGGTTCTAAACAGGACAAATTAGGCAGGTAAAGTTGTTTCTCCTGTTGGGACAAGGAGATCCTGACTGTTATCCTCTATTTGCTCTGTGATACGGGCAAGCTGAATGTCTTACCACTGCCAGCAGCCTTCCGAAGAGCTCCTGAGCATCTCAGGAGCACAGGGAGAGACCATTTAAAGAGGGCGTGCTGAAACCTGTCTATAGGCAGCAAGCTCTGTCCCCTGTCATGACAGTATCAACTGTTTCTTTCTTGACTGACTAAAATGAGAAGAGGTTATCATGGATTTTTTGTATGTAAGTTCTGTAATTTTGTTGCCCACGCTGAAAGAAAACCTTTTTGGAACACTCGAGAGGCTGAAGGGTTCTGGATGCACACTTTTTGGATTTTCTTTTTACCAGAAGAATACTCTAACTTAATTACAGCTCTTAGATTTGAATCAGAAATTCACTAAAGGAAGCTTGTGGTACGTATTTGGAGAAGATAAAATTTCATATTCACCAGGTCCCTAGGACTTCTGTCTCTAGGAATTTATTCAATCTGGTGACAGTGAAACACATGCTGAGTAGCAGCCCGGCACCCCAGCCTAAGTACTGTGAGAGAAAGCAGATGGTGATGCAAATAGTTTACTGGCACTAAGGTTTTTTAAATAAAAGAATTATAAACATCTTGTTCACAATTCAAGAAATGTCTAGGGACTATATTAATCCAAGCTTTAAAAAATTTAACACCCATACAGGTAATATCTAGGAGCTAAAAATCCGTAACACTGTACGTGAAAATATTTGAGGCATGACTCCTCAAAAAAATCCACCCAAATCCACCTAACTGGAAATCTATTTCTATTTTGAATATCCAAAATTTCCATCGAAACTTTTGATGTACAACCATACAGCTAGAGAAATATTTCTTCTTTATTCACAGTGTGTAATCTGAACAGCAAGCTGTTCAGATAAAAAATTCTATTTTTATCAGAGTGTCGTTTTGGCCTTTGAAGATTCAGCTTTTTACTAAGAAGCAGCTGAAATACTCTGTGAAAAATACTGACAAAAATTATTCCCTTCCACTNGGGCAATACAGGATTTGAAAAGTTCAGAAGTTAAAACCTAAGGCATCAAGGGAGCTTCCTTTACTTCAGCGTTTGGTAGGGCTGGACTCACAGCACCCACAGCTGGGCGGGCAAAGGCCCACGAAGGTTTCAGAAACGCTGCGTTCCCAGTGCCATCATCTCGGTAAATGTGTTGTTTCCCTGTCCAGCTGTGGCAGCTCCCAGGTATTACTGATGCCATATTCCTCTCAAACCCCATTGCATACTCTTACAGCATGCTTCATCCTCAGGCATTCAAATGAGCTGAAGCTTCTAGGGTGATTTATAGAACAATTTCCTGTGGAGAACGTAACCAGTCTTGTAGAACAGAACACTCAGCTAGTGCCAGCTCAAACTGCCAGTGCTTCCATTAAACTACAAGCAGCTTCTTAATGATAAAAATTTTGAGTGAAATAAAACTACTGGGATCAAATTTTCTGAACTAGTAACTGTCATTATCATTTACAGCTTAGTCGAGTTTCTGGGATAACAGCCAGGTGCAGAGCTCTTCCCTGGTTGATGATTAACAGTGTTTTCTTCTAGGCTGGGAAAAATCCCTCAACGCCAGCAGTGCAAACCCAGCAACAGCCTTTACTGCATCTTCATTTGCCTGACAGCAGCACAAAGCTGGCAAAGGATGTCTGTAGGAGATTAAACCTACAGAGGGTCATTAAGTAGAGATTTGAGAAAGGAGTGACGAGATAAGGAAAATCAGTCAATGTAGAGTGGATGAACTTCAGCTCATACCAGGTCAAAGCCTGGATCATGGTGCCCAAGTTAATGCCTGCTGTGTATGTTAAGTAGGCATGATAATGTGACAGCTTACCAAAGCCCAAATGTGTAAAAACGTGCTTTAAAACTGTGTAAAAACGTGCTTTAAAACTGTGTAAAAAACATGCTTTAAAACTGTGTTAAAAACGTGCTTTAAAACCTGAGTGCACATTGCTGTAAGAATCTGGCCTTCAAAGGTTTTCCCCAGAGTAAAGAAGATACTCCTCCTCAGCAACTTCAAATCTCATGTTAATGATATTTTACAGCTGGGTGAAAGTTCTCAGTGTTTGTCACAAGCTGGGTGAGCACTAGTCCCGTGTAAGAGAGGAGAGAAAGCCACGTGTACCATGGCTTCCTAGAGATCGCCTGCTCAAGCAATGGCAGAGCCAGGGATGAAACCTAACTGCCTGGAATCCTCCATCTCCTCCTTCTGTGACACGAAGAGGTGGCTCGGTGGGGAGAAAAGGAAAAGAACAGAGTAAGAAATCCTTTACTACAGATAAAAATCATCTGGGGCCTTGCAAGTTACTCAGCATTTTCAAAAGGCTCGCATACCAGGTGCCAGGATGGTGTTCTGGGATCAGATATTCAGAAATATTGACAGCCCATGGCTTCACAGCAAAATCCCTGCAAACTGCAGTTACCCAGCATCTCCAGTTGCTCGCTGGCAATATTTTCAGTGTGGCTATTGCTTTGGTTCCTAGGTGTTCCATTTTAACAGCTGCTGAGTGTAAATCATTAGACTCTTGGGCTTCCTTGAATTTAAATTCTGGAATGCATTCAACTGAGCACAAAAAGTGGGGATATGCAAAACCAAATGAAATTGTGACTGTCTCTGGACATTGACGGGTTGGTAGTTCTTCCACATGTCTGCTTAAGATTTCACATGGACAATGTATTGTAGGTGAAAACATGTTTTGATATATTTTTGCGGCAGCAAGAAGCCAGTTCAGTTTGCCACTGGCATACGGGGTTGGTGATCTGCTCTTAAGACACTTCCTGTGCTTTGCCTGCTCTCTATCAGATTACCCAGTGAAGCTGCACAGCCCTGCCTGCCCTTTGGCTGCACACAGCCCTGGGCTATCACTGAAAACAACCATTACTGCAGAC
>VYZQ01007751.1:5035-15725 GCA_013400655.1 Mystacornis crossleyi | reverse complement strand
CACTTTTGCTTTCTTCCTGGTGCCGCACAGAACAGCCCGTATCATGGCTACGGTTTTGCAATATTAATTACTGCAATCTCGCAGGTGTCCAGATGTCCCAAAGTTAATTTATTAGACTGGTGCCTGTGTAACCAAGATTGTCAAAATTAGAGAACAGAGACTGCAGTGAAACTGATGGAGTAAAGTAGCTCTGTTAACTTCAGTGTAATGGTAGACCTAATCAGTTTAAAGTACCTTTCCCTTCTTTATTTATTTATTTCTTGTCCCGACTTTCAACTTTTAAGAATCAGGAGTTAGTGAATAATTCATTACCAATTAAAGTGAATGACCATCAGTATTTTTTTTTCCTTGAAACACAAAAAAACCTGGCTCAAAACATTAATGCATGAGGTAAAGATCTTTCTTTATAGTGGCAGAATCTAATTTAGAAAAGCGCATTATTGATTCTATCCGTTTGTCAGAACCTGCAGTGGTATTGAGCTCAACATTGCCAGTAACTAGAAATGTAATGTGTATTTGAAAAAAGCCAGGTGCATTGAAATTAGCACTAATTTTATTAGAATTCAATAGACATTTAGGTCATTTATTTCTATTTTAGGATGTAAATGCTGGCTTTGTCTTCACCTTGATGAAAATTTACTGAAGAAACAAAACACCATAATGATTTGTTAGGCAGTCTGGTCAAGTTGCAAAGGTTAAAGATTTTTTTTCTTAGCATAGGAGTTGGAGTTAGTACCTAGGTTGCTTCAAAAATAAATTTTTGAGGAAAGTCTCTCTCTCCCCCTCATGCCCATCTGCACAGGTGCCCACAAGATGCTTCATGACCAAGATGGACCCCAGTCTGTAACAAAGATCCCAGGCTTTTAACATCTTTTAGTGTCAATGCTTTGAAAGAGTTATGGAATAACACCTGGCCTCCTCTTACTGTGATTTTACTGAAAACAAGCTCAATAGCTACTGAAAGCACTTTTCTCTGTGAGCTCCCAGAATTCCTGAAATAAAATGAGTGGTTTGACATCCATATTTCTAAGGTACTTCCACAGACTTACCAGAGCTGAGGGAGGATTTGTATAAAATTCAACAGTGAATTTGTCCTGTTATTTCCATAAAGCCAAGTTCCACTACCCTGGAGACATCTTCTAACACAGGGCCAGAAAGCCTCAGAGATTTGTGGTGCAAGAAGATAGATTATGATCCACTTCACATGTGGAAGTCTCTTAGGAAGTCCATCATCACTACCTAAGTTTGCTAAGCTAGCAAGACATGCTCCTGTATCTCAATTTAAACGTGATCCTGTATAAAATTTCTGGTTTGTGCATCAGCTGAAGTACCAGACCTTCCATGTCTAAAGTTCTCATAGAATGAGCTGTTCCTTAAGTGTTCAGTCCTGTCCCACTGAAGCCAGAAAGGCTGTGTGACCATCGTTTCTCACTTTCTTTTCTAAGCTTAGCCTTGATTTGTCACAAAGCAAATCTCAGCCATCTGGCAGGTAAACCCTGAGGAGACAAAGAACTGTGCCAAAGGATTTCGTATTGTGCCATCAAGATCCCAGAGATGATAAAATAAACCCTAAGGAATCCTGATGCCATCAGAAAAAGCAGAAATATATTTTGCTGAAGAAGCCCATGCTTACTGTGAAAAAGAATTCTAAATTATTTCTCAGCTTCTTCAGAAACATAAGCTGTCCATAGGCATCTGCTATATCAGAGTCTGAAGAACAACGGAGGGATAAAAATCTTTCCAAGGTTTTCTACTGAATTAAATGCTTGTACATGTTTAATGTTTCCATTTATATGAAACGCTGGTTAAACACTTTTTAACAAAGGTACTTTAACAAAACATGCTTCTTGTTCAATAGATTACATTGTCCCACAATCAAACATACAACAAGTGTGGTATTAAAGGATAAAAGGGTTCCGTGAACTTCAACTTGAAATCTCATTCAAATTATTTTCACTTCATGTTGACTTAGCATCCTCCACAACTGAGTTTCTAAAGCACTGCCTCTGCTTGTAAAATAGAAGATATTTGCAAAAAAATACAACCCTAAGGAAGAATTTCTGGATCATTAAAATTAAGTGACCTTGTATCAATTACAAGGCTTTTATAGCATTGTTCTTAAGCTTAATAATGCTTCACACAACTATCAGATTGAACACGTAGTTGTTCCCACTTTATAGTGATTTATAGACATCGATTGATTAGCATACATAAAAAATAGACTATGTGACAAAACACAACATAATTCAACAAACTGTTTTAAAAATAATTGCAAAAAGTCCACGTTTGTCCTGTTAAAGCCACATTAAATTGTTGAACTGAGAATAAAAACAAACAGCTTCTCAAATTTTTTCGATTGCTTTATACCTACTGCTTCTCTCATTTGCAGTTACATGGACTGTTTCTCCACTTCCTATCATGTAACGTCTCCCTGAAAATGAAAACTCCTGATCATTAAGAAAAATAATATTTATTGTGCTCAGGTAGCTGAGAAAAAAGAGGAAAACCTTTACTTTTTATTAGCAATATTCTGCACACTGCTAGCAAATTTCCTATGAACACACTGAGGTAAGAACTTCAGATTTCTAACCAGCTCTTCACTCAGAGATCCCTGGGGAGGATGTGGCATCTATGGGGGATATACACGAAGGGCAAAGATTGCTAAATTTACCTTTGCTTCCTATTTGTTTCCTTTAACATATCTCTGCAAGAAAGACATTCACCTAAATATTTTCCAGTTTCTGGGGCTGGTTTTGCCCTTGAACAGTAGAAGGAAGGGGAAGACCTCAGCATGCCCCAGCGCTTCTTGATATCAGTCTTGGCAAAAAGTCTGGCAAAAAGACGAGCTACAGAAGTTAATATACAGTTTGTAAGCAGTCAGAAGTGGTACCTTTAGCTCAGGCATGTTTATTATAAGCTGCATAGGTAGTTTAACATCGGGGTCCTTCGTGTAGTCCATGGGCACAACGTTTGGTGCCATTTCGTGGTATCGGCCGTGCAACCTGCAAGCAAGCAGAAACAAAGAGCCAACAACCAATTTTAAATAACCAATTCCATTCAGACAGCGATCAGATACAAATTTGTCTTGCAGCTCTAATCGTTGTTTTTAGTGCACGAGTCTGAGCCCACCAAATTCCCACCTTTTTGGGAAGAAGAGGGCTTTGAGGCAGTACCCAGCGTAACTGCTCCCGGCAGGAACCCGTTCCCCGAGGTGTGTGACGAGCAGAGTTTCACACTGTGTACACTTAGGCACTGCCCAGGCACCTACTATGAAATGCAATTCTTATCATATGTGGAATTTTACACCTAAATCATGATTTATGAAAATATGAATATTGATCTAATNTGGATTTTGCTTACTTATTTATTTTTAACTAATTCCTACAAAGCAGATTTTTGTTAAGACTGTAGCTTTTCTCTAAACTTTTGTTTCAATTCTTCAATCATGAACTGCTTGGGGCAGCAAGTGGTTCCTTTGTCATGTCCTCTGTACTAACAGAGTGTATTCTGATCTCTCAGTAGGTCAGATGTACTCCTTGTATATATTAAAAAGCTATATTTTGTGACTTCTTTTCCTTCTAATGAGAAATCCTGCCTGCTCACTAGGCACACTAGCAACTACATACAGAGATTACCATGTTTTGACAGCAGAACACAAACAGAGCAGTAATACCGAAGGCAATGCCTCAGCAACCCCTTCATTTTCCCAGCTTTAGCTGCAGCAGCCCCACAGCCAGCCCCACACCCAACTGAACTACTTCAGATTCCTGTGGAAATAAACTCCAAAACGAGGAGAAAATAATCCACAGGCATCTGTTTTCTTATGATTATGATGTGCCACAAAGAACCCGTGAAATAAAACACAGAAACACATTTTTTTCTGCATTGTAGGAAACCGATGTCTTCCCCCTCCACAGCAATATTTTGT
This sequence comes from Mystacornis crossleyi, assembly GCA_013400655.1. Lineage (NCBI taxonomy): Eukaryota > Metazoa > Chordata > Aves > Passeriformes > Timaliidae > Mystacornis > Mystacornis crossleyi. The sequence goes on along the minus strand of VYZQ01007751.1, from coordinate 11,797 downwards.
GCCATACCGGAAATTGGATATCCACTGATCTAAGCACATTTCAGCTGCTCACCACAGCTCACCCTGACATTTCATAAATACTGTGTAATTCAAGATGCAACAGCCATTTCCCTCGCTAGCAACTGATTTCTCCATTGTAAATAGCAGCTACAAAGATCCTTCTAAATACAACAGAAAAAGCAGTTTAAAAGCATTTAAAAGAAAGCAAACCTTTCAAGTCAAATATCCATCTAAGGGCTACCTTCATTTTTAAAATCTAGAATACTCAAATGGTGTTCTAGTCTTCAACAAAATTAAGCACTCATTATTGACAAAACCCGACCATTGTGGACAACACTTTGAAATCCAGGAGCTGACAATCCCTGCTTATTTTAACTGCCAAGATTTGCTTCTGTGCTTTATCCAATATTAGATTTGTCTCTTTATAACATGCAATATCAATGCAAACTGAACCTGTCACTTCCTGCTGACAGAATTCACTATTCAATCTATTTATACTGAAGTTCAGCCACACCCTTCAGCAGCTGAAAGAAGGATACGGTTCCCAACTCTGGACTAGACTCTGCTAGAATTGTCTGGAAGGCAGGTGCTGGACACAGAAATGTGCAGGTAATTAACTGCAGACTGGAGGGCAGCTCTCATAGCCCTGTTTTCCTCCCAGCTAACTCTGCCATTAATTCACCAAATAAGTCAAAGATCTGAAGATCTAAGAGCTTTCCACCTGAGTGGATTTCACACTAAAGCATCCAAATGAGTCTGTAGGAAGTGGCTCTGATCTAACTCCTGCAAACTAAATTACAGCAATAAAATACATCTTCCACATGCTCTTATCTGCAAGGATCCAGCAACTTTATTTGTAATAGCCTTATCACACGGCATGATTAGCATTTATGACAGTGAAAAGGGCCATAAAATTTCCCTGTACCCAACATACAGTATGTTGTACTTGCTCCATCATCCTTTGAAGTAAAAACCAAAAAACCCCAACCAACCGAACGGCCACAAAAGACAGTAATATCTTTTACCACTGGAAGATTTTTATGCTGGAAGATTCTTCAGGGACACTATGTACTGTTTTATAATAAACTGGATTGCCAGTATCAAATGCTGGACTTTGTAGAAAAAATAACAGACCTGCTCCAGCCTCTTAACGGGATGCCAAGAAAACCACCTGTCACAAGGAACACAAGTCCTTTCAGCAGGAATTCCACCAACACTCCCCTTTGGTTGAATAACTTACGTTACACTGGGTGAGAGATTAACTTTTTCCAAGGAAACAATCCATGTCTGATCAATTACTCTGTAACAGAACGTAAAGCTCAGTAGATATTGGGATTATCTTCACCCATAATCCTCCTGCCTGGATGCAATACCTCACTGCTCCTTGTGGTGTTGTGCACTGTGACAAATCCTGGGAGTCAGACTCAGGAATCACTTCCCAGTTCTGCTCTCATTACTGACTGTTCTCTCACATCTCTCAGTGACATTGATTACTAACTCCAAACAGAGAAGAAACAAAGCTCTGGTAAAGGCTCTGATATTTTTCCTGATTTTGTAGAAGCAGAAGGCTCTTCAGGTGACCTGAACATGTAAGAGCAGTTGTGACCTAGAGGAAAGGCTTCTTGTCCTTGTACTCAGCACGCCCTTCTCAAGAAGGGTATCTGAGAACAACCTAAAGCTGCTTTCTCTATCTGTTCTAGACACAGAAACATTCATTTCTTGTCAGGGAGGCAATGGAAGGTTTTGCAGAGCTGTCTGAACACGCACAGATTTGGAAAAGCTGCCATTGTCATATAGAGACCATCATGGTATTCAGAAGCCCAAGATCAGCCTTACTGTCTTTGCAGCAGTAACTACGACAGATCCTGCAGTTGTATTTCCTTTAAAAGATCCTTCTGGATGCATGCAGAAGCATCTTCCCATTCCTGGATGTGCTCTCTTTGTCAGCAGGATTCCTTATTGACATTGCATGGACGTAGGAAAGGAAAAATTGGCAGTGTCTTCCCTGCCACAAATGAGAGTGGGAGGGAATGTGGTGATAAATTTAATGGCAAATTTCATTTACTGACGGTGCTCTGGCCCCACAGGTACTGGTATATGTTTATTCTTCATGTACAACATTCAAGGATTAAGCTGTGATTCTGAATCACTTTAATCCAGTCTAAACCCAGACTGCTGCTCAGCCCTTGCAGAAACTGGAAACCCACCAGCCACTCACGCCCCTTGTATAAGCACCAACACTTCAGAATGTACAGCGAGGTTCAAGGATCTGAAGTGTTTGAAATTATAGAAGTTTTCACAGTCAGCTGCTTGAACTTACTGAAGCAGTTGCAACAGCAGTGAAAGAAAACGGGGGTTTAATTTTTCTATTAAATGAATCAATAAAATAAAGACTTACCCCTGCAGACAGCAGTAGTTTTAAAATCAACTCAGCTGCCCATCAACCAGAGAAAACAAAAAAAAGCTGAGTTCAGAAAAAAATCCTCAACACATTTTTGTCCCCACAGCCTACTTTTGATTGTTGCTAACTTTCATTCCACCACTTGGGGTATTTTACAGGGCAAAAAAGGTGGGTCAGAGTCTGTTCTCACTTCCCAAGGATGAAGCATCCTGGAGTCAGTCAGGGTGACACTGTGGGTATGTGCTGGATGCAGTTTGGGATGTCTCCAAATTTCCAACAGAGCCTCTATCTCTACCTAAGTAGATCTGAAAAAAAGATATTTCTGAGCTTACACCCTGCAGCAACAATTTAAGTTCACTACTGAGCTTTGGGGAGAAGTCAGGCTGTACCCAAGGTCACCAGTGGGTGTGTTAAAACAAAAAAAGCTCTTCCTTGGCTTGGTGTACATTCATCTCCACCATTAAATGTAGTGACAACACATTACAGCTGGCTGGGCTGCCTTTTTAACAGGCACACTGCCCGGAGTGCTGAAAACAAAAGATAAAAGCTTGCAATGGCTCATTGATTAGAAATAAGTAGAAGCATTAAAGTGGCCTTTGGAAACAAATAAACATCTCCCCAGTTCTGGTCCCACAGCAACAGTTACTTGATTTCTGCTGTGAAGGGAAAACATTTTTATTCAGCAATATATATCCTATTTATTCCTAAATAAAAGGGATGCATTCAAAGACTTTTATGTTACAATCAAGACCATCTCAAAGAGTAAATTCTAGATTGCTCTGCATTGTTCTGCATGCTCAGAAAAGAAATAGCAAATGGCTTATCTGGAGCGATGAAACCAGGCCGTGAGTGCTGGTGGACAGTCCCACCAGGGCCGCACAGCAGCTGTGGCGTGACCTGACCACACAGAGGATGGAAAAACCTGTGCCAGCAGCAGGGCCAGAAGGGCTCAGCTGCTGCGCAGCTGCACTTTTGGTTATTCACCACACTGAGAGCTGTAGGCTCCTGTCCAGATGCCAGAGCTGAACAGAACAGCTGGAGAAGGACTTTCTGTGTCCTACAGAGAATTCAGCACTTCAGAGACCAGCAGGAAAACTGACAAGTCCACCCAAAGCCCTGGAAAGAGGCAGGTCTCAGCAATCAGCCCTTCCTAGCACCCGGAGGCTGAGATGGTGTCCTGGGTTTCCTGGTATTCCATTACCATTTTTAGCAATATTCCCTGCCTCCTCCCTCTGGACTATCAATGTGCCTATCTGTGCTTTGTGTATGACTCACTGATAACTCGATCCTGGACTATCTCCTGTTAATGGCCCATCAGTGCCTTGTCCTGACTCACCATCCCATTGTGAGATGCTCCGCCCAGGGGGAAGGAGCCAAGCATTCCCACCTGGATAAAGTCTGGGGGTTTGCAGCAGCAAGAGAGAGCCTCTTCCACTGGATTCCCAGGGGACAAGAGCTACGCACCCACCACTGGACTGTCCGAGGTGGACCAGACCTTTTCTCCACAAGATCACCTTTTCTTCAACAGAACCACTTCAAAGAGAACTGCAGCTATCACCTAGCTGGACTGCTACCACCACCCTGCCCAGCAGGGTGTCAGGTCGTACCCTGACTCTGTCAGCTTAAACCAGTGTTGCTGTATTATTGCTCTGTTATATATATATATATATTAGTAAAGAACTGTTATTCCTATTCCCCATATCTTTGTCTGAAAGCCCCTTAATTTCAAAAATTATAATAATTGGGAGGGAAGGGGGTTGCATTTTCCATTTCAAGGGAGGCTCCTGCCTTCCTCAACAGACACCTGTCTTTCAAACTAAGACAATTGGCTGGAGTAAAAGAAGCACCAGCATTGCAGACGGGATTGCAGGGAAGGCAGGTCAGAATGCACGAATGGGAACTGATTTACAACCCTTGCTGCAGAGGCTGTGGCACTGCACCGGTGCAGTGGGTGAGCTGCATGGGCTCTCTTGATCTGCAGGGCTTTAATGGACAGCTGGGGAACAGGGCCAGACAGACCAAAATCTACAAGTCTGCCACACAAGGAGAAAAGGCTGCTGTAGCTCAAAGAGAAGGAGGTTCTTCGATCTGGGCCCGAGAAACTGAGGAAGGAGGGGCCTTCAGGGCTGTCAGCAACTGATAAAGAAAGTACATTCAGGGTCTCAGATTTATGCCTTACTTGCAGGAACTGTTTTTGCAACAATAAATGTTAAATGTTGCACGTGGTAACGGAGGCATAAATCTCTGTCCTGCACCAATTCCTCAGCGAATTATTGCTTCCGAGGATTGCAAGAGGTTAGAACAGGCTATTAGAGAAGGGGGTCTACCATGTGAAGCTGAAACCAAAATGTCAGGACACATGATACAAGGAAATTCAGACAGAAACTGAAACCACAACTCACTAAATTGCCACAGTTCAACAAACAGATAAAGAACAAAGAACAATGAGAAACACAAGCAGGAAGAGTTGAAAGTTGAAGGAATTTTGTTACTGATATGCCTCGTCCCTTTTATGCTTTCCAGTTAAGTTACTTTCATTGTAGCAATAAAATAAAATAACTGGACACAGAAATCAGATTTATAAAAAGGCAGCATAATAAGATGAGAAAAAGTGGATAGACGAGTCTTCTGCTAGTTTTTAGTAAGGTATTTATTCATCTTTGCTTGCAAAATGAACCAGCACAAATTAATTCAAAAGAATACTAGATAAATATCCTCCCAAATCATCTAAATTAAAAAGAAATTGCAAGAAATGTTTTCGGCCGACAATTTATAATACATTTATTCTATGTCTAGTCATAGTTAGGAAAGCTCTGACTTTCAATACGTGTACTCCAGTGTTCCCAGAACAACATGATGCCTAGTAGGTACGGATAAAAACACTTTACAGTGGTTTTCCTTCCTCGAAGCAGCACTCAAAGCCCTGCTCAGAGGCCTCTTTTCTGCTGATGATTCAAAGGATCACAGAATGACTGAGGCTGCCAGGAGCTCCTGGAGGTGATCTGGTCCAACCTGCTGCCCAGCAAGGGCACCAGGAGCAGGCTGCCCCATCCAGGTGGCTTTGGAGTATCCCAAGGCTGGAGATGCCACAACCTCTCTGGGCAGCCCGTTCAGTGCTCGGTCACCCTCACAGAGCTTCCCCACGTTCGGCCAGAATCTCCTGTTTCTGTCTGTACCCGCTGCCCCTGGCACAGGTGTCTGTCTCCTTTGCACCCTCTGATCTCAGCTCTCTCAGCCTTTCCTCATATGAGAGTCCTCAGACCTTTACCCATCTCAAAGGTCCTTTGCCAGACCCCGGGGCAGCTCCGTATTTCTCCTGTGCTGGGGAGCCCAGAACTGGACACAGTACACAGCACTCCAGGCTCCATGCAGACCAACGCTGACAGGGATTGTGTCCTCTCACAAGCCTTAGCAAAACAGCTACAATCTGACTAAAATGTACTATAGCAAAAGCTTGTCATACAAAAATGCAGGAACTGCCTAGAAACCTTTTTTTTTTTAATTCACAGAGGATACAGAAACATTTTAAACAACAAGAATAGTAACATAATTAACAAGAAGATCAATTGTCACTTCAGGATATATCTTCTTTGTGTATGTAGTTTCTTGCCTAAAACTCAAGAAGATTCCCAAGGGTATAGAGTTCCCTTCAACCTCATTCTTTTGGCTGATGTTTTCTCCCCCCAAAGCTGACAACAGGGCAATTCCCCCTTTCTGCATACAGAATGTCAAACTCTTGAAAAGAAAAACAGGAGCTGTGTTCCAACTCCTCCTTCCATTTGTGTAGCAACTTGCCCCACAGGGAGCTGCATCCCGAGCACTTTGCTGCATTTACACCCTTATAAGGGAGTTTTGCAGACACTTGAAGGAAACCACTGCTTAATTCTCTGGCAGATTTCAGATTTAAAATCCAGCCTTCAGCTGGATTGGCTAGAAGGGCTCCCCTCACCTCACCTTTCACCCATCAAGAACAAGCCAAGAAACAGGCAGAGAAGAGAAGGCAACAGAAGAATTAATTTTCTTCTACAAAAAGGTTCAAAGGTTTGCTGACGTCCCAGACGATGCCCAGCTTGGTCATTTAGTGCCGTATTCCCCTGGCAGTTGTCTAACTAGGTTAAGTCAGTCTCGGGTAATACAACTTGAATTTACGAGTTTTGTGCTTTTTGGCTAGGACAGATGGTATAAATGCATATTACATTACAGGCTTTTCGCAAGTATTAAAATGAATGCTGTATGTATAATGTTAAATACAGCTTCTTTTATTTATGCTATTAACAAAACAAAAATAGTAGTGTGATATATGTTTCCTAGACTATAGCATGATATGTAGAATGCTTCTTTTACTCATGTAAGTTAACTCA